>RCUC01093502.1:0-12092 GCA_003697995.1 Taxidea taxus jeffersonii | reverse complement strand
GTAACCCTCAGAGTTCCCTGGAATAGAATAAACTACAAGGTCTGTTACCTGTGGGGGAAGCACATCCATACACCTGAAGGGCAGTATGAAGGCTTCTGATATCCCCTAAATGATTCGGAAGCTACTGACTGCACTGGCAAGGACAAAGAGCCATCAAAAGGGTGATAGCCTCTTTCATAGAAGCTACTTTTCAGCTAAATGGCTGTGAAAGTATTTCTCGGACCCAGAGGTGGGTAAACAGTGCTATCTTAGAGGACAGATACAAACTGATTTTTAATTCTCTCTTTACCTCTGTCAAATATTTGGTAAGATCTGATGGTCTCTTTCAGAAGCAATCTACATTGTCTGCTTTGGCCCAGATTCATCAAGAATCCTGTACGTCAGCTCTATGTACTTCCTTGTTTTTCACTGTCTGATTAACACCATGATTATTTAGGCAGGCATAGTCTTTTAAGTATTAGGACCCTAATTAATGTAGTTCCACAGTATACCCTAACCCAATTCATTCATATGAGATAATTCATTGTGGAAAATGTTCAGCGCAAAAGACACATCCCCGTGCCTTTTCATATAAAAATAATAAAAATGCATTTGTTACTTTCCCAAAAAATTTAAAAATGAAATATTTAAAATTTTAGCTTCTCCATAACTTTGCTGAGATAGTTATTTTAAACTACCACAACAGGAAGAGAATTTGATGTATGTTCTTTCTTTATTTTTGACAGCCTTTGGCACTACATCTGTGAAAGAACATCATTTCCCCAAATAAGAAGTCATTTAGATCCAGTTAAAAACACATGGAACAAACACACTTAAGTGACACATGAGGCTATGGCAGAGAACAGAAAAGAGAAGACGTTCTGTGGCAGGTCTTCCTCCTCACCGGGCCCTCTGACCCTCTGCCACCAAACCCTTTGCTCCTCTCTGCTCTCCCATCTACTTCTTCCCCTCTCCACCTCTTCTGGGTGGCCCTCTCCCAGCTCATGACTTGTCTTTGAAAATGGCCTTCAGAGAGCATAGCGGGTCAGCAAGGTGCTCAATGAGTGATAAAACCTATTGCCAAGCTCCTAATTTCAAATCACAATATAAAAGAGTCTTTACTGGCGGGGAAAAAAAAAAAAAGTCTAAATGTGATTGTTTCACTAGAACATAGTCTTTGTGTTTCATATTGGAATGGCTTACTTTATCATTTAACCATCTAAATGTGTTTACAGAATAAAATTGTATGCTTTATCACAATAAATGCTCTTCTATTACAAATTTTAAAAACTGGTTAGGTGGATGGGGATGTATAGGGCACATTAAGTCATTAAGCTTTGCACTGGGGCCTGTATTTATCAGTTTGTCACTGTCAGATTGCATCTAGTCATAACCTTAGTTTAGGCAAATGGGGAATATAAAGCCCACATTTACTTAGCAAGACGATTCACAGCTGAAGCTCTAAAATAACATTGCATTCTGGAAGGTAAATTTTTGGACATTAGCCAATTTTTCCAAAGAGACTTCACTTTGCAATGGAAAGTGTCTGGCATCCTTTGGTTATTCTTTCTGAGACTGGAAAAACAGCAATCAGATATTGTTACGAAAAAATAAATTATGAATAAATAAATTATGAATAAATGATTTATGTTCTTAAAACACTTTTTGAGAAATGATGTTTAAAGCCCTAATTCCTGTCACATAAAATGAACTTTAGGGGGGGTGGTGGGTCCTTATATTTCCATTGGTGAGTTCATTGGTGAATTCACCAAGGCAATAACCATGCTATCAGATGCTCTTTTTATCACTCAAATTGTCATTTTTATGAAACTATTTTGTATACTTGGATGAACTGTTCTTTCACTGTAACCTTATTATATTTATGTTGTTTCCAAACTTAGCTTTGTAGGGTAAGATTACAGTTTCCAGGCAATTCTTATTGTTGGTTTTATTTCTTCAATATAGACTCTTTGTGCAGAAGTATGTCATCAATCATGACCCTATCACATCAAGGATGAAGCAAGAATTTCACTATATACTTATGACAATGAAAATTCTGCTTTTGAGTTTGAAGAAAAAAATATGAGATTGCCAATTTAAAATGGTATCATAATGATAAAGTGATAAAAATTGATTAAAATGATAAGAAATGATAAATGATTAAAAAAACAGAGTATGAGCTATATATTTTGGATCAGGAGGGGTATATAAAGGATTATAAAACTCCATAATGCTCAACATATATCATCCTGCTACCTGGAATTGTTAGATATCCTATCTTACAATATCCTTTTTAAAAATTATTGGCAAAATACATTTACTGAATTTTTTTCTAAGAGTCTTTGACCAGTCTTTCTGGTTTTATCATAAAGTAAAAGTGATCAATTTTAAATTTCTATCTCCACCCCATGTAGGGAAAAAGCTGCCTAAAATGATCTCATTAGGACAGAGTACTGTACTGTGTTTAATAGATGTAGAAATTATTATAATTCTAGACTAGTCTTGAAAATGGTTTCAGATTTATGGGGTAAGATTTGATTTTTCCAGTACCCAATTTCATTAATACTGTGAAAAGAAAATTGGAATTGTAGGTTCCTGGGGTGTTTGTAAATTGAGATTAGCACAGTTTTGTCCCTCATCTCCAGAAAAATAGAGTTTATTATTTTTTCTGCCTCTGTGCTTCAGTACAACCTGGGTCAGAAGAAACAATTATGATGCAATCCCTCAAAAGGATGCATGTTTAAATGCCACAGCTGCAGGAAAGCAAGCAGGCAAAGATTTGTATGCATGTGCTAATTTCAATACACACTGTAGTTTTTTGAAAGGTGATGAATGCTGGATGTTTCAAATCCCTCCCATTTTCCCTTGCCATCAACTCCACCCATGCTTTGCATATTCAGAAGTTTGCTCACGCAGGTCAGACAAAAGGCTTGAGGGAGGACATGTCTGACATGTCTTAGCCCTTTTAATAAAATGGAGATTCAGAAAGAACTTGGAAATCAATAAGCCTTTGCTCCCTGTGTGGCTGCTTGGCCTAACATTTTCCTCTTTCAAAGACACAAAGGCACCTGTGTGAAAGGATGTACAGAGGACACCCCCGGGGGACTGAGAGATTATCTTCACCAGAGATCTCAGTACTACATGGGAAGGTATGCAAGCCTCAGAAAAACTCATCCTGTGCCTAGAGGACATGAAGCACCAACTAGGACAAGCTACTACCTCAAATGACAGCACATGGGACTAAAAAGGCAAGGGACAATCATACCCTGCATGACTTTGGTCACGGTGAAAACTAATAGAGCAACACTCACATTCTCCCTCATCTCTGGGAGAAGCCAGAGGATCAGAAGCCTGCTCTTCAATCACCTAATACTTTGTAAACTGTGTGTATATAGCTTAGTCATCCACAGGCTTCATAAACTTTAACATGGTCATTGTGCTCATAAGGTTTTATCAGAACCCTTGAAAGTGTCAAGGTATTTACTGAAGTATCAGACCTTCATGGTCTGCCCACAGCTACTTACTCAAACTTGTCTTCACTTTCTCTCAAAGGAATCTGCAGTCATAATTTTATTGCTGTCCCTAATTTTATTGCATGTCAATAAAATTCTACCTACATGCCTGGCTCATATGAACTTTCTCATCGTGCCTGGCTCAATACTACTTATTTCTCAAAATTAGCTTAGTGCTCCATCTTCTGTGAAGTTTCTTAGGAATATTCACTCCTTCCGTCAACTAAAACATAGTGAACCAGAGTTATGTCCAAAGGACTATGTTAGGTCCTCAGGGTAGAGTGGAGAACCATACACACTTGACACCACCTTCATGGACCTTGAGTATTCCAACCAAGAATCATACAGTTAAACTTAAAGCAACAGCTGGAACATGTGTGATGAAAGAAAAGGGTAGTACCATGCAGGAGTAGAACAAGGGTTTCTGATTTAGACCGGAGAGTCAGAAAGACCTGACTTGGTGACATTTATGCTGACACATAGAAAAGGTTTGGAGACTAGACAAGTGAAAAGTGGGCAAAAGAGTCTTCTAGTCAAGAGGAATGAGGAGGAATGACCTTGTGGAAAGAAAGCTTGTTTTTCAGAAACTCAACAAAAACCAGAATGGCTGTATCATAGTGAATGTTGGGGGAGAGTGAGAAGAAATTTGAAGGTGGATACAAAACTTAACATATGGGGGCACCTGGGTGGCTCAGTGGTTTAAGGCCTCTGCCTTCGGCTCAGGTCATGATCCCAAGGTCCTGGGATCGAGCCCCGCGTTGGGCTCTCTGCTCAGCAGGGAGCCTGCTTCCCTCTCTCTCTGTCTCTGCCTGCCTCTCTGCCTACTTGTGATCTCTCTCCCTGTCAAATGAATAAATAAAATATTAAAAAAAAAACCTTAACATATGGATTACAGGCCATACAATGAAGCCATACGTGATGAGATCAGCATATTTGACTTCATAAAAAGCAACAACTTTATGGGGAAAAGGGAGTCACTAACCAAGTGAAAATGCAAATAAAAAGGAGAGGAAAAATATGTGTAGCATATATAACACACTAAGAGTTAATACCTCTAAAATACAAGGAGCATATATCGAGTGACATGAAAAAGACCAAACATCCATATAAGAATGGACAAAAATGCATGCAGGCAAGCAGAGAACAGAAGATCCAAATGGGTGATTAAATGTAGGACAAGACGCTCGATTTCTCTAGAAGTCAAAATAAAATAAGGAGGTTTTGTTTTTTTTTTAAACAAAACTAGAGGAATTAAAAAAAAAGAAATAGTGATAAGATGGTAAACATATTTATTTGGGAAATGGGCAATACTGCTTTTGAGAATATGAATTCTTCAATCATTTTTAGGAAGTCATCTAATAATACCTTCTAAAATTTAAAAAAGATTAAATTGCAATGGATGGTGGGTACATGTGAGCTCATTATAAACCCTCTAACTTATTGTATGCTTAAAATTTACAATGATAAAAGTTAAAAAATATACAAATATTTTAATCAAGCAACCTCGGTTTGGGGAATATAGTCTATATAATTAAATATACCAGCATATAAATATATAAATACAGAATGTTTGCTATAATGTTATGAGAAGAAAAGAAAAAAAGTGTAAAAACTTGAGAGTTTGATAACAAGGCTATGGTTGAATAAATTTACAGCACACCCATGGTCTAGACTTTTATGAGAGTTCAAAATAGGAGTTAGAGCCAAATCTGTCGACCTGAAACATGTCCATAATATATTAGTAAAGGAGAAAAGCTAGTTTAATTCATATAGTATGCTTCTACTTCTATATGGCAAGAAAGAAAAACAATGCTATATTTATATGTTTTTAATAGAAACATGGTGAAAGATATATGAAAGATTCATGTCAAATTGTTACCATTGGTTAATGTATGAAGATGGGAAAAGAGGGGGGAATAAAACCAAGTAGAAAAAGCTAACTAAAATTTTTCAACAAATATTTATTGAGTAACAACAATTTACCATGTATCATATTAGATGTTGATGATATTAAGGTACCTAAGACATTCATGGGTCTGTATTAGTGTATTAGAAATATACCAGAAAATATAAAAAAACAAGATGATATTAAAATTTAAAAATTCAGTAACAGAAGGCAGCACAAAATTTGGTACTAAGAGAGATAATAATGAGGATGCTTTAGAAAGCCCCTCAGAGTAGAAGGCATTTGAATTGAGACTTAAAGGAGAAGAATGATCCAGGTTTCTATTTTGAACTCTGGAAAGCCACTGATGGTAAAGAAGGAAAACTGTGAGGTAGAATGGCCTGAATCTGCAAGAACAGAATCAAGAAGATGTATGAAGGGATTTGTAGGAAACCTACATTCATCCCAATCTTCCCTCAACCATATAGGACAAGCTCCATTTTGGTATGGAGCCCACACCATTGTGAAAGCTTACTTAAACGTTTCATTTCTGTTGGGTTGATTCTTTGCTTCCAGACCATGTAGCTGGGCCTTTGATAGCTTCCTGTAATTTTCTCTTTTCTACCACTTCCCTCACCTTCTAACCTCTAATGAAGACTGCACACACATGCTACAGAATGTATGTTTTCTGACTGATTAGAGGAAGAATTTTGGTTAAGTCCATTTCAGGAGTGGACTGGGGTGAATTTAACCATTAAGAAAATGTGAGAGACCTCTGATTTCAGAGGTAATAAACAGGTGGGCAAAACACTGGCAGTGAGATCATAAATATTCCCTCCACAGTTCCCTAACTTCTAGCCTCTTCAATATCTTCAGTAAAACAAGGAAATAGGTATTTATCTCATGAAACGAGAAAATCACTTCTCCTGTGCTTAGGAAAATTGGGACCAATTTATATCAATGCAAGTATCATATCTGCATTTATTTTCCTATGCCTCCAAGTAATAAGCCACTTATTTTCAATGACTAAGTCACTAAGTTATTTAAAGTCAACCAAGTTAAAAGTCTCCAGTTTGGTTGTCTTATTTACATCATCTGACACCCATAGCACTACAAATAGTTGAGAGCTAATTTGGAGCTCTTTTCTCAAAATAAGCAGAATCCTTGCAGAAGTTTCTAGGGTACTTTTCAAGACCGCTTCTACTGGGAAGGAAGCTGAAAAGAACCTTATCAGTCAGGACAAACTTCCTATCTTTGTTAAGCAAAAGAAAAGCCATCTAGGCAATAATTGAGAAAATCAGCTTCAAAGCTAGGGAACCTGGAGAGATTTTGTTTTTCATCAAAATCTATTAAATTCCAGAAAATGCCAGAAGAGCTATATTTTGAAATGTAGATTATACTCTCCATTACTGAGTTTTACTCAACTCTACTCTTCAATAGCAAAATATCTTCTTTTTCTGGTCGCTCAATGACTAAAACACCTAGGAATACATACACTCAGAAATCACTTTTCTTGGGGTGCCTCGGTGGCTCAGTCATTAAGCACCTGCCTTTGGCTCAGGTCATGATCTCAGGATCCTGGGATCAAGCTCTGCGTGGGGTTCCCTGTTCAGCAGGATATCTGCTTCTCCCTCTCCCACTCCTCCTGCTTGCATTCCCTCTCTTCCTGTGACTCTGTCAAATAAATAAATAAAATCCTAAAAAAACATCAGTTTTCTTAACATGCATTTCACTTTTTCACATATAAAAAGGTCAACAACCAATCTTTACAAAAACTGAAAGGATTCATTCCAAAGAATCTTCAAGCCTGGAACTAGGAATTTAGGGAGAACCTGGTTTATTGGAAGACAAAAATGGCACCAAGACTGAAAGTCGAGTAGTGAGGAATGTGTGTGTGCGTGTACACATGTGTGCGTGTGAATACTGCAGCCCTACTTCCAGTTCTCGGACAGAAGTTGCTTGTCATGTTTTTTTTTTTTGTTTTTGTTTTGTTCTGTTTTTTACAATTTACATGTTAAGTCAGGGTTTTGAAGAGCTCATGGTGTTATTTTACTTAAGTATGTTGTGTTTTCAAAACACGCTTTCTTAATTTCTTAATTTCCCTCCAAGTATTGCACAGATTTACCTTTAGTAGATATATTTTCACATGACATAATTATCAACTGATGCTCAGTGTAGCTACTCTGCCTTCTCACTCCCTCCGAGGCTTAAATTTCTTTTCTTATTTTATTCAGTTAATAACTGTTACCTTTGCTGAATTATTAGTATATGGTGGGCTCTGTGCTGCACCTACACATACACATTATCTAATTTATGCCTCAGAACAACTCTGTGATGTAGGTGTTACCACTGTTTGACAGGAAAGGAAACTGAGTCTCAAAGAGGCTGTTGTTATTTGGTCTTCACAAGTAGCAAAGACAAAATTCAAACTCAAGTATGTCCACAGCGATTATCACTTTATACATTCGATGTGTCTGCATTTAGGACTACAGTATAATTTGTTAGTATTCTCCAGGTCATCCTTTCCCGTAGAACTGAATAGTTGAGGTCCTTGTCTACATAGCGGTCCAGTTCTACCCCTCCCAACTCCACTCTACTGTGCCTGCTGCCATCTCTCATCTGCTGCCATGACAGTGATTCAATTCTGGCAAAAGGAGTTTGCACCACACAGAATCTTAGGAAAGCAGTGGTGAGGGGTAAAAAAGAATATTGGTCACTGGGTTCTAGCCCAGGTACTGTACCTGACTTGTGAAGTGACCCTTAACAATTTACGATCCCCTGTTAACATTTTTTCATTACAAGCATCATGGTGGTACATTATTTACCTCCCAAGGCCCCCAGGAATATCAGATTGGATAGAATAATAAATGTGAAAGTGCTCAGAGAAGGATCAAGTATGATATAAAAACAAGGATAGTCTGATGGTTCTCCCTGTGTCTTCCACACAACAGGTATGGAATCCACAATATTACGGCACACCATGGCTAGGTCAGCTGTGATGTTAACCACTGAGGACATTATCTTCTTGGGGGTCACTGCAGTCGGGACTTGCCTAATGTGCAAGGAGGCCCTATGAATTCAAGTGACAGAAAGATCACCTAATATGCCAGGCATGTTGATTCGGGCCCTTAACTGTCATTCTGCATGTGGAGCTCATTTCCGTTTATCTGGGAAACATTCTATCATCACGGGTCAGTGCTCCCTGGTGCCCATGGTTGGAGTGCATTAAATTTCTCCCTCTTTCAAAATTTCATTATGGTATTTTATATTTTTAGGTATCATGAATCAATCACCTCAGACCATTCTTTAGTCATCACTGACAGCAAGGTTTCTTATCATGGAAATAATAGCTCTTCTGATGAGGTATTAGGTCTCTTTCTAAAATTGTTATGTCAGTTCTTTGTTCTTCCTTCCTTTCCTTCTCTGGAATCCTGTGGTGTACCTGGAATGAAATACAGGGTAGGATTTCTAGCCCAGCTGTCTGCTGGGGGCTAGGTGCACTGCTCCTCGACCAGGGTCCCTACACGCTGTCTACATACCACATAAGTCCAGGTCATTCTGGGCCCTGTATATAATTTTCCTGATTTAACACTGGGTCTACTCACTTTGGGTGATCATCTTTATATTCCTGCCAGAAAGCTACTGCTGTCTCAACTTTCTTTTGTTGGAAAAAGATCATATTCTTTTTGGTGAAAGTGTGGGAGGTGAAGTGAAAGATTAGCCAGATTTCTCCACTGAGCTCCTCAGAAGAAAGCATGTCAAGCCTCAAGCTGGGAAATATGGAAGGGAGGCCCTTCAACACTGGTGTGTGTGTGTGTGTGCGTGTGTGTGTGTAGCATGTGGTGCTGCAGCTGGTTAGGTCACCCTAACCAGGGTCTTCCTAGATGTCTTAGGAGGAAGAGCAGGCAGATCACCAGCACAGGCAGGAAGGCTAATCACTCCTTCTCTCAAGAGCTCAGCAGGGCAGAGACCTGCAATTTTTTCCTCCAAAAATAAGAATAGCAGTCAATATGTGCTCTCTTCCCATCCTTACAACCTAAATTTATCCCAACTGACGCACCACTCTTGTCTTCCTGGTTTCATAGTGGCTACTGAGAAAAGTTTTGTGCTAATAGAATTCAGAAACACCTTTTTAAACTTTCTAGGTGTTAAAGTGTCAATTACTAACATTTCTCCTTCTTGCCAGGGGATATACGTTTATTTCCATTTGTAAGATGGTTTACTCCTCACTTAATAAAAGTTAGTTTATATAATCAAAGGTTCTATGTGGCAGACTGAACGCTAAATGTTCTACATGCTGTGTCTCTTATCAGCACAACAATGTCATGAGTATTTACCATTATTCACGCCATTGTGCAGGTGCAAAAAGTCAGTACACAGAGGTTCAATGCTTTGTTTCTGATTATACAGCAAGTGGCTAAACTTAGACACCCTGACTTCCAAAGTTTGGTTGAGGAAATGGGAGATTTTAGTGTGCTCCTAGATGTGATACTTTTCTCTTTCCTAGTTTTCTTTCTTTGATGGCCTCTGTCTGTATTGGCATCTTCAATACACCCTTTTTTAACCTGAAAAATTAATAAAGTCTTGTCTTTCTTATTTTGTTACCAATGCCAGGATTCTTATAACACTGAGGTTGGGTTAGGAGTTAATAATGATGACAGTGATTCGATCAACAAGTCCAATGACAGGGAGGAGACCTGCAGACTCAAGTCTACTGTTGCATTTGCTGCTCCTTGGAGCATATGAACCAACAGAGAAAGCATATGGCTCTTCATGGAGGCAGCATGTCCTGTCATGTGGTATTATTCAGAATATGCTGGGTCACCTCTGATATCATTTGAGGAAAAGTACTTAACAAAATACCAAGAAAATTCCACAGGAAACCAATTCTATTACCAAAACAGATATTTGATAAAAATCACAAGAAAACACGATTTCATTCCTCCTGGATTTCATATTCCCGTAAGAGATGGACTTACCCTCTATTTTGCTGAATCTATACCCCATTTCTTCCTTCAGCGTTGGTGAATATTTTTAAAATGACAACAAAGGCTTTTATAGTATTTTAGCATTTTCTAATAAGGACCTCTGATATGAAAAGTTATTAATGCTTCAAGGTGGGATACATGTAGATTGATTAAGAATTTATTGTGTACTCATTATTGGATAGATTTTTCTGTCACTCAATATTGGAAGGTTCTGTATTAGCAGCCATGTACTTTTTGCAGACTTTTAAGTATGCTTAATCTAACATAACAAACTCATTCATCTGTTAAGTAATAATTATAAGCAGCCAATCATGTGTTAGTTAAGATGCTGGAATACAGCCTGCTCTCTCTAACCTTAGTAGGGACTGTGGCTCATTTCTTTACTCAGATCATATCTGTATGCCTTATGAGGGCCTTACCAGAGGACAGAATAAAGCATCTACTGGCAGGAAACCAATGCCAGCAGCAACAGGTCCTCCATTCATCAGTGGGTTTATTATCATTATTTGTTATACCCTCAGTATGTGCCAGGCACTCTGCTAATCACTCTGTATGCATCATATTCTTTCAATCTTGTAACAACTCTATCCTCCCCATTTTACAGACTAGGAAATTGAGCGTCAGAGAGACTAAGTGACTTTCCCAAGACCAGGAAAGGATGCAACTCGAACTAGTTCTATCTGACTCCACAGGGACAGCCAGAACTAATATTCACTCCCTGTTGCATATCACAATGCTTAAAAATGCTTTTAAGAGCTTTTCTAATGTGTGACAAGGATCCATTCTATTTTATTGTTAAAAAAAAAAAAATCCAGTGGTGCCTGTCAGTCAGTTAAGCATGTGCCTTAGGCTCATGTTATGATCCCAGGGTCCAGGGATGGAGCCCCATATCAGGCTCCCTGCTCACTGGGGACTCTACTTCTCCTTCTTCTGCTACCCTCCTCCCTCATTCTCTTTCTCTAATAAATACATAAAATTTTTAAAAAATTCCAAAATCACAGAAAAGTTAAAATAGTTCACATTGAAAAAAATTGTGCTCTGAATACAAATAAAAATCACCTTTTATTATTTTGTTTCCTACTGATTTCCTGGTAGGAACTAATTTTGGTGAATTAAATTGCCTTGAAAGGTGGAATCACCTTCATTGACCAAGACCTGAATATCTCCCCACGACCTAACCAAACTTTAGACAGGCTTCTTCCTGCCTCTGGGCTCCTGGCCTCCGTTTCTTCTGTGCATTTACTTTAGAAAACTTGTAATTTCAAATTTCTTCTCTGCCCCTTTGATATGTAAATATTTTAAAAAGCCTCTTGCTAGTGTTAGAACCCAGGATTCTTTTTCTCAAGGACCCAAGAGCTGTCCCTTTGAAATATAACCTTCAAGGGTGATAACTCCCCATCTCCCAATTTCTGTGGGAAGTTAGGAGCCTACCTTGGAGCAGGAGTTGTAACACCACCTCCGGTCATGAAGATATTTGAAGGAAAAGGATTACTTTTCCTTTAGGTGAAGCCATTTAGCAAAACACAGGTGGTCTACGATCCTTCCATGGAAGCTCTTATAAAGTCTCCCGTCTTCTTTTTTCCAGTTGAGTTGAGTTTGAGGTGAGCTCTGGTTGAGTTCTGGCCTCCATGTATTACAATAATCTTGAATAAATCTTCCTTGCCTGTTTAATTTGCCCCATATAATTTTTGTTTTGATACTGTTGCTCTCAGAAGAATAGGTGAAAAG
>RCUC01093488.1:0-13545 GCA_003697995.1 Taxidea taxus jeffersonii | reverse complement strand
AAAAGCTCCTATAAATTCCTCACATTTGCAAAGTGACAAGGTCACCTAACGAAATCAGAATCCCAAACCCAGTCTCCCATCAGTTAACTTTCCACTCCATCCCTGCTGCCTCCAGGTCACCAAACCTAGTTTGTAAGTAGCTGTTTGATTAAAAAATAATAATAATAAATAAATAAAAATAGGCTTGCACTGCTGGGATTCTCTTCTTAAAACTCCAGTTCCCTCATTCAGTTCTAGTCACTCTGTTCCCAGTACACTTATCCTGCTTCTTTGATGCCATTTATCAAGAGACTACTCTGTAGGACTTCTCTCCCTTTCCCAGCCTTGAAAGAATTCAGAGGCCCTCGGTAAGATCATAGGGACTCCTAGATACGGGTACTGGTGTTAGTTGTTTTACATATCTTCTCACAATAACCTAGGGAACAGGGTGGCATCAACCCCATTTCACAGAGGAGCAAACTGAAGCTCGGACGCATTGAAATCATTTGTCCAAGCCCACACAGCTGGTGCCAGCCGCCTGTCTCCAAGCTTCAGCTCCTCTGAGTCCAGCTCTGCTGAAAAAGGAGTGGGAATAAAGCCATCTCCTGGGGGGAAGGGAGGGTGTTTCTGGAATGTAAAGTATTTTAAGCTCCTTCCTAGCTCATTTTTACAGACTCCTACCTCTATCTTTGTCTGAAAATAGCCAGGAGTTTATTCCTGGATTTCAGAGAACAATTTCTACAAATTAGGTTTGACTCTGAATAGTACACCTAAGGGACTGGGCACCCAACCCAAGGACACGCACATGGACAATAAAGGGGCAGCTGAGAAGCCACACGTAGAAAAGAAATGTCACCCTCCCTGGTAGACAATAAAAGGCTAACCACGTGTGCTAATTCCCGCCCCTGTGGGAAGCTATTTTGGGGGGACTGAGGCAGGTTGAACTATCTTAGATGTGCTGAATTTGTGTAGAGTGCTGGGGGGGGGGGGGGGGGGGGGGGGGGGATATTCCAGAATATTCACTTGAGAAGGGGGAGGGGAGGATGGGGATGGCTTTGTTGCTCTGGAGGGTGATAGGAGGGAACAGGAAGAGGTTCTTTCTGAGGATAAGATAGATAGCCAGTTGGAAGATGATTGAGGAGTGGGTGCCTGACTGGGGAAGCCTGGAGGGGAGGTGTCTAAGTATGTCAGCTGAAGTTCCTCTGGGGTGTGAGCATTTCTACTTTAAGCCCGGTGGGCTGCGCTTGTTAATGTCTTTATTTGGAACTGCTGCCAAAGGGATCAACTGTATTAATGTTACCATTCTTTGGGCCAGGAAATGTAAATATGTTCTCAAAGTCTCTAATCAGGTGAGTTATTAAATAATTAGACTCAGTGCCAGGGGCCCAGTAGGTGCCCGGGAAGTGTTGGATTGCCTTTAAACCTGTAGGAAGCGGTACAGTTCAGTGGTCTCCCACACCCAACAGGTCTTAGTTCCAAATCTGGCTCTGCATTTTCCAGCTGCACCTTTGCCACCACCTTGGGCAAATTATGACCTTCTCTGTGAAACAGGTCTTAATAATAGCATCCACTTCACGGGGCTGCTGTGAGCAGTAGTAAGTGTTCAGGAAATGATTAGTGTTTTTCCAAGCATTTAGCAAGCCACACCTAGAATACAGATTAGTCATATTTGAAAAGCCATGGAAGAGACTGGTAAAATAAGGAATCTTTCCAGAAGGAGTACTTAAAGTAATGTGGAGTGCACAGACTGATGCCTCAAGAGTAGCCAGGGTCTGGGGAGACTGAGCTAGGCACAGGGGGAAAGTGAGGCACAAGACCTGAGCTTCCAGCTGGTCCACGGTATCCCACGACCCACGACAGGCAGAAGCTGTGAGTCTGGGATACTGTGGCACATGTGGGTCCTCCCTGTGTCCTTACTGGGCACTGCGGTATCTTCGAACCAAGCTGGGATTAACTGACCCCATTTCTCCAGTTAAACCCTCAAATGTCTGTTTTGTTCAGGCAGTGACTATCAAACTTGAGCGTGCATTAAGGAACCCCCCCTCCTGCTCCCACCTGATGCAGTAGGTCAGAGCCAGGAATATCTATACCACTGACAAGCAAGCAGGAAGGTAGAATCCTGAAGAACGCTGGAATGAAGAGCTGGAGCCAGGTCCTGTGGAGATTTAAAATATATATCTCCATAGAAGATGGTGTAGATGGTATAGTATGATGGTTAAGAATGGGGATTTGGAGTTACTTCCTGTGTGATGTTGGGCAAGTTCCTAAGCCTCCTGAGCCCTAGAAGTTTCCTTCTTCCCTGAAATGGATATGATATAAATACCTGCCTCACAGGACTGTTGTAAAGATTCAACAGGTAATTCTATGTAAAACACTTAGAATAGTGTCTGCCGCACAGTGAGAACAGCGGTCTATGAAACTAGGCTCCTTGTGGAAGTTCATGAGCGTGTGAACTCGATCATGAGATAAGGCAGTACACATCTCAGACGAGGTCTGCAGGCCTCAGAAGGGGAAGAAAGCACTTTATTCTGAGTCATCAAGAAAGTTCTTGGTGGAGATACTGTGACTATAACTAGAACTGGAAATCCCTGCAACATGTAGCCGAATGAAGAGGAGGAAGGTGTTCTGGGCGGAGGGAATAGTTTGCGGGGAAGAGGGGATGGGGGAGGTTGTATGGAGCCTTGGGGAATGGGGAAGAATCTGGTCTGATGTGCTGGCTGGATGGTCATATTTTTACAAAACGAGAGCTGCACAGGATTTCAGAGAGGACCCTTTTGATTGTCAACTTCCTCAGTGGTTCTTTGAAATAGGGAAGTCAGGGAAAGAAACTGACTGTAGTTTGGGACACCGTGAAGTTTGCGGTGATGGGGTCATACAAAATAGAGCACCCAACAGGAAGTTGAGGATGTGGTACGAAAGCTTTAGGAAGGGGTTTGCAAGGAAGGTACAGATCTGAGACTCCTCAGGATATAAAGATGATGAAGGCCCAACCTGCCAAGCCAGGAGAAAGAAAAGGGGCCAAAGGAGACACAGTGGGGAGGGCTTGAAAGAGCTGTGGGATCAGGACTGGACAGAAGCTCTTTATGGCTTTTTCCCTTTTGTACTTCCCCAACTCTGATCTTACAGTCTTTGGGGCTTCACTGTGGGTGTGCAGGCCCTCTTAGCTGAGAAGACCGGAAGTGAGCCCCCTCTGAGGACATTCTGGTGGGCTCTGGAGAAAACCCTGCAACTTAACTTTAGGTATAACAGAAACCCTACAACATGGTGAGCTCCACTCTGGTGAGGGGAACCTCGCTTGTTTTGAGCAATTCTGAGCTCCCAAATTTGAATCGATAATTCGCCCCTGGAAACAGCAACCAATGAAAAGTATTATGATGACTCACAGGCCCGCAGCTGGGTTGTATCTCATCCCCCACCAAACTTGTGTCTATCCAGAACCCATGAATATGACCTTGTTTGGAAATACAGTGTCTGCAGATGTAATCACGTTCAGATGATGTCATAGTGGATTAAGGTGGGCTCTAATTCAATGACTGGCATCCTAAGGAGGGAGAAATGTGGAAGAGATACACACAGAGAAGATGGCCATATGAAGACAGAGGCAGGTTTGGAGTCATGTTGCCACAAACCAGGAATGCCAGCAACCACTGGAAGCTGGAAGAGGCAAAGAAGGAGTCTTCCCTAGAGGGAGGCTTGGGACCATGGCCCTGCCAACCCCTTGATTTTGGGCTTCTGGGGTCAAGAACTCTGAGAAAATAAATTTCTGTTGTTTTAAGCCACACAGTTTGTGGCGATGTGTTATAACAGCCATAAGAGACCAACACAGGCACCAAGTTCATCATGAAATAATCCCACAAGATATATATTTTATTTGGGGTACCTAATTAGTATGGGGATCAGGCTGAAAAGGCACCTAGGGTTGTATAAAAAGCTAGTGTTTGTCTTCAACTCAACGAAAACAGATGCTTCAGACCTCCCATGGCACATTCCTCCTTCTGTCCTATCACAGCATCCTTTCGATTTCCATGTTGAACATTTGAGCTTTCTGGATGCTTCACTTTGAATCGCCCTTCCACTCCAATGGCTTCACTTTTAGCCTCCTCCCTATGCTTCTTCTTTTTTCTAAAAAAATTTAAGTAAATTATTTAAAATATACAGAGGACAAGAAATAATATAATGAACACTAGCGAGTCAGATATCCCCTCTACCTCTATGCATTTCCCCCTTTCTCTTTTTTTGCCATGTTCCCATGCCATCCCATCCCATGTACTGCCCTCAATTTTCTTTTTATTTTTTTTTTAAGATTTTATTTATTTATTTGACAAAGAGAGACATAGCAAGAGAAGGAACACAAACAGGGAGAGTAGGAGAGAGGGAGAAGGAGGCTTCCCGATGAGCAGGGAGCCCAATCCGGGGGATGGGGGGTGGGAGGAATGGATCCCAGGATCCTGGGATTAGGACCTGAGCCAAAGGCAGATGCTTAATGACTGAGCCACCCAGGCACCACTGCTCTCAATTTTCTTTCTTTCTTTTTTAGATTTTATCTATTTATTTGACATACAGAGATCACAAGTAGGCAGAGAGGCAGGCAGAGAGAGAGGAGGAAGCAGGCTCCCAGCTGAACAGAGAGCCCAATGCAGGGCTGGATCCCAGGACCCTGAGATCATGACCTGAGCTGAAGGCAGAGGCTTTAACCCACTGCCACCCAGGTGCCCCTGCTCTCAACTTTCTATAGATGGTAAGACTGGTGCAGAGGTTGTCCAGCCTGAGTATACGTCTGTCCTACACACAGACAATGTACAACACGCACACACTAGAGATAATAATTAGGTGGCTGGCTGTGGACTATCAGAAGGGGAGGCAAGAATTATTACCCTCCAAGTAATTTGAATGTCCCTAGTTTCTTATTCTTACATTTTAGATATGCTCTGGACTGAAGCCATCCCAGCATTTTTACCTTTTCAACTAGAATCTCTTTTTTTTTTTTTTTTTAAGATTTTGTTTATTTGACACAGAGAGATCACAAGCAGGCAGAGAGGCAGGCAGAGAGGGTGAGGTGAGAAGCAAGCTCCCAGTTGAGCAGAGAGCCCAATGCGGGGCTGATCCCAGGACCTGAAATCATGACCTGAGCCAAAGGCAGAGGCTTTAACCCACTGAGCCACACAGGCGCCCCTCAACTAGAATCTCTTTACCCCAAATAATCTGTAAGCAGTAGAGTATGGGAGATGGGCTTCTCATCCTCCACCTCTAGATATACAATATACTTTAAACTGGAGACTCCCTTTCCTCTTTAGGTATCTTTCAGAATATATTGAGCTACTTCCTATCAGGCCTCAGAGAATGGGGAGAGGGATCAGGGCTAATACTTGGGCGTAACTACAAATAGCTTTCTTTTCTCTCTCTCTCTCTCTCTCTTTTTTTTTTTTTTTGTTATTTATTTATTAGTTAGAGAGAGAGAGAGAGAGAGTGAGCACAGGCAGACAGAGAGGCAGGCAGAAGCAGAGGGAGAAGCAGGCTCCCTGCCGAGCAAGGAGCCCGATGTGGGACTCGATCCCAGAACGCTGGGATCATGACCTGAGCCGAAGGCAGCCGCTCAACCAACTGAGCCACCCAGGCGTCCCTCTCTCTCTCTCTTTTTTGTAATGACTTATTTTAGAGAGAGAGGGAGGGGGGCAAAGGGAGAGGGAGAGAGAGAGAGAATCTCCAACAGACTCCCTGCTGAGCAAGGAGCCTGACATGGGGCTGGATTCCACAACCCTGAGATCATGACTTGAGTGGAAATCAAGAACCCATCACTCAACCGACTGAGCCACCCAGGTGCCCCCAAATAGCTTTCTTGGCTCCCTTTGTCACCTTTTGTTTCCTTATTACCATGCAAATCTTCCTATAAGAGGATTTTATGTTTTTAAAATAAATTCTTATTAATTCTTGGTCATACACTTCAATTTCCCAATTTTCCCTTGAACTTAAACATACCAATGAGGGTTTCAAGTTACAGATTATCTTGAAGGAACTATTCTTAGTATAATTTAGAGTTCAGAACATCATTAGGGAGACGAACAGAGGTACAAAGAAAATAGCCTAAAGGTATTTTAAAAATATGTTCCTATTCTTTTGGGGTAGGACTGGTAGAATTAAAGCAAATGGAAATGGTATGTTGTTTTTCTCACCTCTCCTGATTTGTTTTGGACCACGGGCTCCATTCTGATTTAGGAGTCTTTCCTGCTCAGCATTTCAGTGATAATTCTCCCCATGGTCTATAGGATCCCTGTTCTCTTTGTTTCTATAGCAACAGTCCCGTGTTGCTTGGCTAGAAGCAATTTGCTGCTGCTGTGGTGAAGCCCCATTTTTTCATTCCTTTCTCCCCAGTTGCCTTGGTAACCAGCTTCTCCCTCTTTGGGTCTCTCAGTGGTAAATTCCACTCCCCTCTTTTTTTCTCTCTCTAGTAACAGTCACCTGGTCATGACTTGGACAGTGCTTTACCATCTGTGAGTGAACACACTCTGTCATGGTCAGATTGTCATCACGAAATTAGCCTCCCTTTTGCTTTATTTGCATCATTTCTCCTGCCTGCCATCTTTCTAGTGGTTGTCATGGTAACCGTACCCTCTGAAAGTCTCCAGGCAAAGGCTCTACAGTTAACAACCATCATGTGAGAGTGTCTGCCAATATACGGCCACACATCTCGATTTTGAAACCAGCCCCAGGCGGGTACCACAAATTGGAGAACAGACTTTTGATCAAAGCAGACTGGATTGAGAAAAGAGGGACAGAGTACCCTAGGTTCTGATGTTCTCCAAACAATACATGTGGCTACAAGGTTTAGGCTGGGTCTGCAAGAGTGGCCATTATGCCAGCAGAGATCCAAGCAATGGAGAAATGTATTGACACTTATCCAGGCAGGTCTATCATATGCTCTAAACTTCCAGGGGGTAATTCCTCTGGCCCAAGGGATCCAGGTGATACGACCTGAGAGCTAGGCAGAGACAAGTGATCTCAGGCAGAAAAAATATTAACCCTTAAATTGGCTAACAAGGGGTTAGTAGAATGTATATTTAGGTAATTTACATGGCCTGACTATTTCTCTGGACTTAGGCTGCTGCTCTTACCTCTTTAGTGAGGCAGATGGGGTGTTACCATTATAATAATAAGAAGTGTTCAACAAATGGTGGTTGTTCTGTGCTAGGGTGTTGTAGCAGGTACTTTTCAGATATAACTTCAATTTATCCTTATGACAGTCCTGAGAGGTATTTCATGATAAAACTGAGGCTAAAATGTAAAGTTAATTGTGTGAGGTTGCACAGCAGCTGATAAGTAGCAAAACTGGAATTTGAACCGTGGTCTATGATTTCAAAGCTTGCTCTTTCTTTCTTAGATTTTATTTTATTTATTTGAGATAGAGAGAGAACATGAGTGGGGGAAGAGGGGCAGAGGGAGAGGAAGAGGGAGAAGCATACTCCCTACTGCGCAGGGAGCCCATTGTGGGGCTCAATCCCAGGACCCTGGAATTATGACCTGAGCCAAAGGCAGATGTTTGACTGACTGAGCCACCCAGGCATCCCAGGTTGTAGGGTTTCCTGAATTTCGGTCCCCTGGTCTCCACTTTAATCTGAGAGTTACTACTCCTTTACCCTTTATTCCTTCCTTATTTTTCCTCTTCATACTTTGTGGGTTGTTTACTTGCTGTTCTTAACCCATTTCTTGCATTCTTTTCACCAAAAAGGAGAAAACTTTTGTCCCACCTTCTGATTGTGTCTGGCTTTGCATTTTGGGATAAAAATGTTAGAGCAGCCGCCCTTGCCTGAGAACTGGGCAGATCTGATCCTGGAGAACACCACACATATAGCTCACTGGCTCCACCAGTAGATAGGCAAACCATTCTCCTTTCCATTTAACAATTATTGGGTATCTTTCTGTATCAGGCACTGTGCTAGGCAATGGAGATACATCAATGACCTAGGCAGAACCTGTTCCTTGCCTTTATGGAGCTAACAGCCTGGAATGGAAACCAGACAATACACAAGAAATCAGTATATATTTTCATATTGTAATTAGTGGTATGAAGAAAAGAACTAGGTGCCGTGAAAGAAAAAATAACAGGGTTAATAACTTGAGATAGGACTGCCATCCCTCATTTAAGAGAGGAGATAGTTTTAAAAAATCAATCTTTTTAATAAATTGATTATCAGTTATTAAAAAAAAAAAACAAAAAGGAGAGAGGAGACTGTCGAGCCTCTGATACTAGCTAGCTGATGGCAGGCATGTTGGAAGCTTCTCAAGCTTGGAAACGGTGGTCTCGCCCCACCCACCCCTCCTCTCGTCCTCCTCACTGAGCCCTAGGTATGCGCAGGCGCACTGACGGTTGCCATGGGGACAGCTGCTCCCGCGCAATCGCAGATATCTTCAAGATGGCGGCGGCGGCGGCCGCACGAGCAGTTGCTGTGGGCGCCGGGCTACGGGGTCTGCCACGGACACTGCCTCTTGTAGTGATTCTCGGGGCCACGGGCACCGGCAAATCCACCCTGGCGTTGCAGCTAGGCCAGCGGCTCGGTGGCGAAATCGTTAGCGCCGACTCCATGCAGGTAAGACAGTGCGGTTGGCCCTGGGCCTGCGAAACCCCTCTGGGCCGCTTGCGGGCCTCTGGTCGAGTGGATGCCCTGTCGCATGGTGGTAGTGGGTAAACCCCAGGCTTGTGGGGCGGAGTGGGTAGGTGAAGGGAACCCATAATTACTAGATGCCCACCATGTGCCACACATAGTGTCAGGCGATTGAGTCAGTTTCCTCATCTCATTTGCTTCTCACGACGTTGCTGTTGATAGATGCTATCTCCATTGACGCTTAAGGGAATTCACCTAGGAAGATGAAACGGCTTTCTCCGTGTCACATAGCGAATAAGGGAAGGAGATGGCATTTGAACCTACAGGATTGACAGGCGCCCAGTAAATACCTGTTGAATGAAAATTGTTACAGCGCTTTTGCTACTTAGAGTACTCAAGCGACAGCGGTTTAAATCGGTTACCATCTATGAGTAACTCCTGAGGGAATGAAGCAGGGTGGATATTCAGGAGACCTGCATTCCAGTTCCGAATCTGCCATCGGCCGCGTGAGCTTAATGTATCTGTAAAGTGGAAAAAATGCCACCGACCTCCCAGGGCTGTGGTGCTTAATAAGTGAGAGCTGAGTTTTAGAATGAAGAGCAGGGTCCTGGAAAGGCCGGGGCCAGGCACCTGGTAAATGTTTAAGTTGAGATTTTTAACTCCCTACTGGCTGATGGGAGCCAGGAGGCTTTGTCCTCTTTCTTGAGTTAGAGGGAAGCTGAGGAGGGTATTACACCTGGCACCTGGGTGCATTTGGGCTTGGGTTTGAGAGTGGGAGGAATTGTAAACCCTATTTATTGAAGATAATTTGCAGTTAATGAATTTTTACAGAGTAAATGAGATGCTTGATGTGAAATGCCTGCCACTGAATCTGGTATCTACCTGATGGGTACTCAGCAAGGAAAGGCATTCCTTCTCCCTACTACACCCGATAAACCTCCGGGCATGGTTTTTACCTTTATTAATTCATTTGGAGTGACATGACCATCAACACACAAATGATTAGGATAATTCAACAAATGTTGGTTTGCAGCCTCTGTTTTGTGTCAGCTTCGAGAGACAGGCTTTACCCCGAATCCCAGCCCTGTCTTTTCTAAGATATGTGACTTCAGCCTGACCTCTTTGTGCCTTTGTTTCTTCTGTAAAATAGGAAGAAAATAGGTGCTATTTTCTGCAAGGCCCTTTGGAAAGAGAAAATCATAATCCCCATCCTCAGGGAGTTTTAGTCCAGCTAAACATGAAAAAGAGCCGTTAGAAAGTGTTTGAACTGTGATATTAATGATGCTTTGCAAGGTGGATGGGGTAGGGAGGAGAGAAACTGCAAGTGTTAGATTTTATACTAAACTATATAGTTTCTGAGAAGGGAGAAATCCATGAAGACTGATATAGTTAGTCATGTAAAGCTCTCTGAAAGGGGACTTGAAAGGTGAAGTTTAAATAGATAAGAGGGGCGCCTGGGTGGCTCAGTGGGTTAAAGCCTCTGCCTTCAGCTCAGGTCATGATTCCAGGGTCCTGGAATCGAGCCCCGCATTGGGCTCTCTGCTCAGCAGGGAAACTGCTTCCTCCTCTCTCTGTGCCTGCCTCTGCCTACTTCTGATCTCTGTCTGTCAAATAGATAAATAAAATCTTTAAAAAAAATAAATAGGTAAGAAGAAAAGGCATGTCAAAGGAAGGAACATGAATAAGATTTAGAAGGTAAATATGTAGGACAGTGAGTGTAGAACAGTGTGTATGTAGGACAGTGAAAGGAGGATGTTCATTAGGTATTGTAGATATTGTGGATGGAATGGAGAATGAGTAACATGATGAAGGCAGTGTGTAAGAAGCATTCATTTGTGAACAGTATGCACGATGAATTGGATGTGGGGGTGGGTGTTAGGAATGCAGGGGAAAGGAGAGGTGTAACTTTTTAAAAAAATTTTTTTATTTATTTGACAGACAGAAGTCACAAGTAGGTAGAGAGGCAGGCAGAGAGAAAGGGGGAAGCAGGCTCCCCGCCGAGCAGAGAGCCCGACGTGGGGCTTGATCCCAGGACCCCGAGATCACGACCCGAGCCGAAGGCAGAGACTTAAACCCACTGAGCTACACAGGTGCCTTGTAACTTTTTTTTTTTTTAAGCTATATTTATTTGAGAGAGAGAGTGTGTACTTGAGCAAACTGGGGGAGTGGGAGAGGGAGAGAATTTTAAAGCAGATTCCTCTCTGAGTGTGGAGCCTACCATGGGTCTCAATCCCACGACCCTGAGATCATGACCTGAGATGAAATCAAGAGTTGGACCTTTAACTGACTGAGCCATTCAGGTGCCCCAAGATGTAACGTTTTTGAAGGTATTATCATGTTATAGTGAGTTGGCCACTGATTGCTGAAAGAAGAATGAAACACGTAATAGACCGAGGATTCAGGTTTGTATGCCTGAGAGCGTCTGGTGAGCCTTGGAATCAGGAAGATTTGGCAGGGCACAGTGGGAGTAGCAACAGGACATCCAAGGGGAAAGTCTACTGGGTAGGTGGAGAGTGTGCAGCAGGTGTGACTACACTTCAAGACTCTTGTACTTACTGCCTCTGCCTGGTGGCACTTATTCCTCTATTTAACCATTTGGCTTGCTTTCTCTCTTCGTTCATGTCTTTATTAAGATGTCCTCTTACCGAGGGCTTCTCTGATCATCCCATTTAAAATAATACATCAGCAGGGCTCCTGGGTGGCCCACTCATTGGGCATCTGCCTTTGGCTTGGGTCATGATCCCAGCATCCTGGGATTGAGCCCCACGTTGGGCTCCCTGCTCCATGGGAAGCCTGCTTCTCACTCTCCCTCTTCCCCTGCTTGTATTCCATCTCTCACTGTCAAATAAATAAAATCTTTAAAAGTAAAAAATAAAATAACACACCCCCTATCCCTGTTCCCTATCTTTCTCATATAGCAAACTGTCCTTGTCAGGGGAAATGTTCCCAGTAAATCATCCTAATTTTACATCTTTTTTTTTTAGATTTTACTTATTTATTTAAGAGAGAGCACACAAGCATGAACGGTGGGGAGGGGCAGAAGGAGAGGGCAAAGCAGACTCCCCGTGAAGCAGGAGGCCTGACATGGGGCTCCATCCGAGGACCCTGGGATCATGACCTGAGCCAGAGGCAGATGCTTAACTGACTGAGACACCCCGGTGCCCCAATTTTACATCTATTTTTAAGTAAGTTAGTGTGTTCTGGCCATGAGTGCTATATATAGCTCCATCATAGCTATTATCCATTTCTCAGGAGTGTTTCTTTTCTCATAACTGTGTACCATAGGGTTGAGGTTGCCAGAGGTCTTGTTTGGTGTAAAATAGGTCATGTCAATGTGCCTTGTATAGTGCTGATGATATGGTAGACCCTTAATATTTGATGAAATATTTTAAAGAGTATTTTATTTATTTATTTGACAGAGAAAGACAGCGAGAGAGGGAATACAAGCAGGGAGAGTGGGAGAGGGAGAAGCAGGCTTTCTGTTGAGCAGGGAGCCTGATGTGGGGCTAGATCCCAAGACCCTGGGAGCATGACCCAAGCCTAAGGCAGATACCTGACTACTGAGCCACCCAGGTGCCCTGGATGAAATATTTGTTGGCTTGCCTTATTAAAACAGCACATCTTGATCCATTCAGAATTTTCCTGTGGTTATATAAGTAACTGGAATATAAGACTTAAATTTCTTTCATCCTAGGGATGCCATGAGGATTAATTAATGTATGAAAATACTTTGAAGATATCCAGCCCTCTGAACTGGCTATAGATTGTGTTTAGTTTTGATTATATCATGGATATTTGTAACATTTTCTCTTGGTCCCTATTGGAAAACTTTGACCTTTGATTTTACTTTTCAGTCTAAATAATGATAGAAGGTATCACAGCCCCATTTATGTGGCCATACACAATTCTTCATTTCTACCTTTGCTTACATGACCCTGTTACCTGTTTCACATTTTTTTTTAAAGATTTTATTTTATTATTTTTTAAAAAGATTTTATTTATTTATTTGTGTGTGAGAGAGAGAGAGAGCGAGCACAGGCAGACAGAGTGGCAGGCAGAGGCAGAGGGAGAAGCAGGCTCCCTGCCAAGCAAGGAGCCCAATGTGGGACTCCATCCCAGGACGCTGGAATCATGACCTGAGCCGAAGGCAGCTGCTTAACCAACTGAGCCACCCAGGCGCCCCTTTTTAAGATTTTATTTATTTATTTGTCAGAGAGAGAGGGAGAGAGAGCGAGTGAGCACAGGCAGACAGAGTGGCAGGCAGAGGCAGAGGGAGAAGCAGGCTTCCTGCTGAGCAAGGAGCCCAATGTGGGACTCGATCCCAGGAAGCTGGGATCATGACCTGAGCCGAAGGCAGCCGCTTAACCAACTGAGCCACCCAGGCATCCCTGTTTCACTTGTTTTTTATCCAGTGAAGGGAGATGGTACTTTTCAGTGACTTGAGGTTGACTCAGAATTTTTTTTTTTTTTTTGACTCAGAATTTTTGGTAAGCATGTGAACAAAATGATGTTTAAAGAAGGAATTGAAGTATAGTGGACACACGTTACATTTTCAGTTTCAGGTGTACAAAGTGATATTCTTTAAAAAAAAAAAGACATTCTTAGTGTTGGATTACCAGCTCCTTGAAAGAGCATTTTCAATTGCAAATAAATACACAGGCAGAATGATAATAATAACTTAAATCTGTATAGTAGATTTGTTTATAAAATACTTACAGATGCTTTATATTCTCACAATAACCTTGTAAGGTAGATACTGTCATTTCACAGGTAAGGAAACAGGCTTTGCAATAAGGTCTTACAGTAAGTAGCAAACCTGGAGTTGAACATTGTTGTTTACTTTCCATACCCGCTGCCTTGTCCACAGAAAACCATCCCCTGTAGATGAGGCAGGAGCAGTGGTGCTTAATCATTAGAGAGCATTTCTTTTTTTTTCCCCCCTAAAGATTTTATTTATTTGACAGAGAGA
>ML096659.1:57758-80399 GCA_003697995.1 Taxidea taxus jeffersonii | reverse complement strand
AATTAAGACAGATATGTCTTTATAGGGTTATCATCAATACAAAAATATGACATTTTTATTCTACCAAGGATTCCTGAAGGTCACATAAGCTTGTATTTTCTTGGCAATTTGTTCGCAAAGAGATGACTTAAAATGATGATTAATTATGTGTGTCTCATAATAATTCATGGGCAATTGTTTAGATAGCTTTCAAAGTCTTTGGCAATCCAAACCTTTAAAGTTTTGCTTGGATGACAAATTAGATTGAATTCGTTGGACATCTAAGTCTTTTCTAAATGAGATAAAACACTGAAGCACTGATTTACTGAACACAGGTTTGAGCTTTTGGCTTCTTATCGTAGAGAAGCTAAAGATACTTGGATCTGTTGGAAAAGATGCTTTGTGCCTTATTGAGAAGACATATTGATAAATTTGTCATCTGAAGAATTCTAATGTAACAGACAGTTCACAATTGTTTCCTACTTAGTTTTCACTGGAGACTAAGGTTTCTAAGAGTTAAAATTCTGCTAAATATGGATAAGACTGGTGGAAATAAGGGAAGAACCTGTGTATGTAGGAAAGGAAGAAGAGCAAATATTCTCCAGGTAGTGGATACTCTGCAAAATTGATATAGACTAGGAAGGATTTTCTCTAATCTTCAAATGAGAGGAATTTGTAAGTACATGGTACCCATTTCGTGGGTAGCATATATTTTTTTCTCTTTGCCCAGAAAAAACAGTTTCTATGTTTTGTTTTCATCAGATCTTTCATGATCTGTAATCCTATTTAGGCATGTGCTTTAAAACTTTCTAAGGTTTTAACAAACTTCCAAGATTTGAATTGTAAACAAAGTCTCTTTTGACTAATTAAGCTTATTTATTTGGTATGTTATGTTCTAGCATAAGGTCATCACTTAATATTCTAATTATTAAAGTGTTATGTGTCATGGAAATAACTGAATTTCCTTGTCAATTGCATTATAATGAACTCTCATATCAGATCTTTGACCATGTCTATTTTTGAGTCTTTTGTCATTTATAGTTATTGTTCTGATGCTCTTGCAAAATGTGTTTTATCTTTAAGGAGACTTTAAAAGGGACTTTGTTAAAAAAGATTTTATTCATTTACTTGAGAGAGAAAGCCTGAGCGAGGGCAGGGGGCAGAGGAAGAGGGAGAAGCTGACTCTCCGCTGAGCAGGGAGCCCATTGCAGGGCTTCATCCCAGGACTCTAAGATCAGGCAGACACTTAACCCAGGCACCCCAGGAATTTCAACAAATACAGGTTTTTTGATATCCTTAAAATCATAAAACTAAAATGGGTAAGAATTTCAAGAAGCAACTAAAAGGCTGCATTCAAACTGAATAAGAATTAGGAACATAGGACTAAATGAATTGAGGAAGATGATTACAGTTGTTACGTCTCTACTTTGAGACACTGCTGGTTCCCTAATGTTTGCTCTTCCAGATTAAGGAATCTGTCTCTTAAGATATCTATGGCTTACAGAAATGTGACAAAGTGTTCATTTGTGAGCAAACAGAAGCATTTAAATTTCTCTCCACCTGAACTGTCTGAAATTCAAAAGGTCTCAGTGAATGTTCTTTCTTCCATGGCAATGATAGTCATTTATGTAAGTTTGATAAGAATCTGTTCTCCTTATAACAGAACACCATTGAAAACATTGGTTATTTTACCAAGGCTTTAACCGGAATGTCATATTTGAGAGAGACATGCATAGATTCAGATATGACCAGATAGCTTTAAGGAACTAAGGTTGATTTTACCAAGCCAATAGAGCCCCTTGGAACTGATGGCCTGATACCTTGCTTACAGAGTTCCCAGCAGCCTCACAAGGTGAGGAAAGAATGTCACTTCCTGGCAGGTGCAAGAACCTCCAAGTTCTGAGGACCTCAAGAAGAGGAATTCACCCAAATCTACAGGTATTGTAAGCATGTCTGATGGCAAGTATTTGGCTCGGCTCTTGGCCTTGAGAGGCTACTAGAAGTTCAGTGGAGTTTCCTTACAAAAAGTTCCAGCAAGGCAGATTTTTTAAAGATCTATATGATCAATCACTATTCTTGCTGAGCTTATGTAAATAATTAGACCAAGTTTGTTAAAAATTGGTCTTGTTTTGCAAATGAATTAGTCTCGATTTGGCTATCTCTGGAAATAAGAGTGATTTTATTTATTTATTTACCTATTTAGAGAGAGAGAGAGCACGAGAGGGGCAGAGGGTTAGAGAGAATCTCAAGCAGGCTCTGCCCCCAGTGTGGAGCCCAGCATGGGGCTTGATCCCACAACCCCGAGATGCAACCTGAGCTGAAATGAAGAGTCAGACCTCAACCCACTGAGCCACCCAGGTGCCCTGGAAATAAGGGTGATTTTTAAACAGAAAAATTATGGGGGCACCTGGCTGGCTCAGTCGGTTAAGCATCTGACTCTTGATTTCAGCTCAGGTCATGATCTCAGGGTCTTGAGCTCGGGTCCCACATCAGGCTCCTCACTCGGTGAGAGTCTGCTTGAAATTCTCTCTCTCCCTCTGCCCTTCACCTCTTCGTGTTCTCTCTCTCTCTCTTTCAAGATAAATAAACAAATAAATAAAATCTTAGAGAAAAATTATGTTTCAATAACATACCTTTGTGGGTGTTAAATTCTAGTTCATCATGATTGTCTTTGAGTATTTGTTGTTTGCCTAAGCTAGACAACTTGAGGTAAACTTCAGAAAAATTGCCACAGTCACTCATGTATAGACAGTCTTCATGCTTGTAATTCTGTGGGGATAATAACAGAAACCAATGGGCATATGATTACTTAAACAGCTGGAAAACAGGATGGACTCCCCCACAGCTGTATAATTCAACTATCACCTTGGATAATTCTGTGCGGCTGGGATGAAAAAATTGTTCCTTAAAAACCAGAGTGCACCCCACTTCATGGGGTTAATTGTGGACTTATGGAATTAATGGATGTCCCCACTTTGGACTGGATTGGATGATGCACTTGGGGATGCCCATATTCCCAGACTGCTCTCCTCCCACTTGCCAGTGATTCTTCATAATTAGAATATTGTTGGGGCGCCTGGGTGGCTCAGTGGGTTAATGCCTCTGCCTTCGGCTCAGGTCATGATCTCAGGGTCCTGGGATCAAGCCCCGCATCGGGCTCTCTGCTCAGCGGGGAGCCTGCTTCCTCCTCTCTTTCTGCCTGCCTCTCTGCCTACTTGTAATCTCTGTCTGTTAAATAAAAAATCTTTAAAAAAAAAAAAAGAATATTGTTAAGGCTAGACATCAAAGAGGGCTTCTTGATGGTTTTATCCCTTAGGCATATTTGCCCTAGGAGCTACCTCCCTTGATGTAAAATTGCAAATAGAGGCTTTAGCCAAGCATACAGACGCTGCCTTAAACCAAATGCAACTCATAGTTACCCATATATTCAAAAGATGACCCTCCAAAACCAAATGGCCTTCAATATCTTGATGGCAACTCAAGGAGGAATCAATGCTTTATTAAAAGATCATGTTATGTATATACTCCAGATTACCTCAGAAACGTGACAGGGTTACCAGAAGAAAGGAATACTCAAACTTCCACTTTAAAGGATCCCTCTCTTTCCTTTTATGATTGGTTAAACACCCAGACTGGCAGAAGACTTCAGTCAACTATCAAAGGACTCTTATTAGGGCTTCTTTTTTGCTATTCTAGTTATGTTTTGCTGTTTTCTTCCATGTCTCTCCACCTGGTGCCCAGACTCCTTCACTGTCATAACTTCAAGCCAGTAGATGATTGTCTCTCCTCAAGGAGATTCTCAAACTTTATCCACTCTAGATGCAACTACCTCTGCCTTTCGTGATTCCCACATATAAATTCCCAACTGACCAGTGTTGACCCAGAGGTAGGGACACCTCTATGCCCGAACTGAGCAGGTAGAAATTACAGAAAGTAAGACCCTCCATCCTCAGCAACTTTAAAGATTTAGGGGTCAAAATTATTCATGGGGGAATATAGAGGCCACTTTTAGACAACAGGCTTGAGCAATGGAATAGACTGAATACAGACAGGCCTGTCAGGTGCCCCAAGATATCCATAAGCCCTAACTGACCAATGGGCTACTTACAATAAAGCATAGTTACTGAAAAAGGGAAAATGCCATATATCACTGTATGTCCTCATCTTCCCTCTTTAAAAACAGCCCCCACCCACTGCCTCAATCCAGACAGTGTCTCCTCTGCTGTCTTGGCCCCCACTTCCTTGCACAGTATTCTACCAACTTCTATCTTTGTTCTACCTTGGGTAAATCTTTTCAATGCCCACGGCACTGGTTTCCACCTGATGGTTGACCCACAACTGGGGGCCCTTCTCTGATCGGGAGAGAGACGCCGCAATGTACACCTTGGATTCTTGTGTTTGTTACTCTAGTTTACCTTACCAGATTGTAGGCTTCTTAAGGGGAGGTACTGGGTCTATATCCTTAGTGCCTAAAAAGCAGGGTCTCAATAAACTCAAATACATGAATAACAAATATGGCAAATTTCCATGGCCAGCCAAAGCTCTCCAGCTGCAAACCCTACACCACTACATCCCGCCACACCTCACAACCCCTATAGTTCATTTATTTTCTTTACCCTTCCACTGCTCCAGTCATCACCCAAGTATACTCTTCCATTCCCGTTGTCTATTGCTGCATAACAGACTCCTCCAGACTTAGTGTAAAACAACAATTGTCATTTGTTATCACCTCTTGCAATATGGGAGTTTGACTGAGCTCAGCTTAGTAGTGTCTCACTCAGAGTCTGTGATATAACCGCAGCCAGACAGTGGTTGGAGATGAGAGCATCTCAAAGGCCACTTGGCTGTCAGGTCTTCTGGGCTGCAAACACTCCCACAGCTGGGCCTCCTCAAACCTTGTTCTCTATCTCCACATAGTCTTCCCAACATGGTGGCCTCAAGGTAACCACTCTTCTTGTATGATGGCACAGAGATCCAAAGGTGTGTGTCCTGAAAGAAAGAGAACCACACAGAAGCTGTATCAAATTTTCTGACTTAGATGGGGACGTAACACTTCCCACTAACAGTGGGAAATTATTATTGGCAAAAGTGCCAATTTAAGTGCTATTTCTTAGAAGAAAGTCCTTAAAGCCAGCCTACATTCAAGAGGAAGGCAGTCAGACTCTACTTCTTAATGGGGGGAGAGTCATTGAATCTGTGGACAAGTTTTCAAACCACCAACCTATCCCCTTGCCCAGTCTCCCAGAGACCTTATGCCCGGACAGGTGGCAGAGGCCAATCAAATCATCTGATTCCTGAAAGCATCTTACCTCCTGCCAACATCTTAGCTGACAACCTTCTCTCCCTGTAATCATTCAGCCAAACGAACATACAACATCTTCAGAAAGCTTTTGTGGAGCAAGATGTCAGCACTTTCTAAGATTTTTCAGTTCAGCATAGTGCAGAGAAACTCACATTCTCCCCATCACCTCATATCACAACCACTCCAGGCACACATGACTGGGGCTCAGCTGTCTTGTGTATAAAACTCTGATGTTTTTCTTGTTTGTCATATAAATGCAGACTAATTGGCTTAAGCTAGGAAGAAATAAATAATTCTATTACCACATATCAATATATACTTCAATAAGAGTAGGCTTAAAGGGACCAGAGAATGGTCCAAGACGGAATGGCTTCCAAGAATAACTTCATTTGATGTTAATTCGGTTGGATTTTTGCTGCCTTCTGAGGACACCTGCTTTGTCAGCTACATCCTGACAGGATAGTGGGCTCTGTTCTTTCACCTTATAAGCACTTCAAAACATTCTTTCATTTAATTCGCCCAAGGGCTCGGTAAGGAAGGTTCTATGCCTGCAATATAGAAATGAAGAAAATGAAGTTCCGAGAGTTGAGATCATCTCCAGGTTCCTCAGCTCACACTGGCTGAGCTGAAGAAAGAGTCATTTCTGGCGGACTCTATGTTCGTGTCCTAGGGCTGCTGTAACAAGGGACCCCAAGCTGGGTAACTCAAAACAACAGAAAAATACTGTCTCACAGTTCTGGAAGCCAGAAGTCTGAAAGCCAGGGGTCCTGGGGCCATGCTCCCTCCGAAGGCTCTAGAGGGGACTCCTTCTTCATCTTTTCCAGCTTCTGGTGGCTGCAGGTCTTCCTTGGTTTGTGCCTGCATCGCTGTGAGCTCTGCTTCTGTCCTAGCATGGCTTTCTCCTCTGTGTCTGCGTCTTCTCTTCTATCCTTCATCAGGACAGTTGTTACTGGGTTCCATCTGCTTCAGACTCTTCCCCACCCATAGGCCACATGTTCAACCATTCGCATGGTTGTTGAGGTCACTGGTGCCAATGCTGGACAAATTTAAGTGCCAGGCCTCACTCTACCTCCTACCAGCAGCTGAGTGATTCTGGGCAAGTTCATGAACCTCCCTGAGCCTTAGTTTACTTGCTTATAAAATGGGGATGATAAGTATTTAACTCCTCATGTTGCTGAGAAGGTTAGATGAATAGATGATGTGCTGGGTGCCACCTTCCAAATTCGCCCAAGATTCAGCCACTTGTCACCACCTTCCAGGCTACAACTCTATTCCAGGTCAATACCATGTGCCACTTAGGTGTCTGTCACAGACCCCCACTGGCCTCACTCTTTCCCCTGTCCCGTCCCTTCAATCTATTCCTCATATAGCAGCAAGAGGGATGTTTAAAAATGTAAGTTAAATCACACCCCTGCTCTGCTCAGAGCCCCCCACCACCATGGTCAGCATCAGACTTATAATTTAGCCCTCTGCTACATTTCTGGCCTAGTTTCCTACCACTCTGCTCCCCTGCTTGCTCATTGTACTCTAGAAACATTAGCCTCTTTGGTGTTCCTGGTCTCTATCTACCAAGTCTGCTCCTGCCTCAGGCCCTTTGCAGTTACCATTTCTCTTGATAGCTACACTGGCTCACTCTTTCACTCTATTCAGGTTTTTGCTCAAATGTCACATTATCAGAGAGCACATCCAGTTATACAAAAATAGCAGCCCATTGTGAATTAAGTTGTGTCTTCCCCAAAGATCTGTTGCTGTCGCAACCCTCAGTACCTGTGAGTGTGACCCTTTTTTGGAAATAAGATCTTACAGGTGTAATCAAATTAAGATGAGGTCATATCCCATCACTGTGGGCTTTAATCCAATGTGGTTGGTGTTCTTAGAAGAGACATGGAGACACACAAGGGAGAACACCATGAGACAACAGAAGCAGAGATTAGAGTGATGTGTCTATCAGCCAAAGAACACTAAGGTTTGCCAGCAATACCAGAAGCTAAAAGAAAGGCCCAGAACTTATTTTCCTCCACAGACTTCAGAGAGCACGTGGCCCTGTCAACACTTTGATTTCAGAAATCCAGCCTCCAGAACTGCAAGAAAATAAATTCTCATTTCTGTGAGCTACCCGTTTTGTGGTAGTCTATTATTATATCCCTAGGGAACGAATATACACCCTCATCCCAGTCACCGTATTTCTTTACATTTTATTTTTCTTCATATCATTTACCATAACCGTGTTTGCTTATTGTCAATATCCCCAAACTAGAGTATAGGCCCCAGGAGAGCAGGAACTTTGTTTTGTTTACTACTGTGATTGCTGGAGCTTGGAACAGTGCCTAATATACAGTAAGTGCTTAGTAAAGACTTGTTATGTAAACATATTACTGAATAATGCCAGTCAAGCCCTAAGCATGTACTTGGCACACAGCAAGCTCTCAGTAAATGATAATGACTATTGTTTACATTATTCTCACTGAGGTCCTTTCCCTGAAATAAATGTTCTTCACCTATAGCTCCCTAACCTATTCACCATCAGTCCTTGGATTGTCTCTGCTATGCCTTCCTCAAGATGGCAGGATTCACTCAGAGAATTGTCAAGGAATGACTACAGTTACTTCCTTTTTTTTTACTTTATATCCTCCAACTCTAGTCCACAGAACCCTGAAGCCCAATAACTACAAGTCCTCAAAGTAACCCTAATACTCTGTCACTGTCACTTGCTGTTACTGTCTACCTTTTAAGCCAGACTTTTTTAAAAGAAAGGTCTCTCTCTGCCACTGGCAGAGTATAATGTGCTCTTGGCCATCTTAGGTCAGTTACACTTAGAAGCAGACCCTGAGATGAGGATTTGTATACAAATGACTCATTAAGGAAGTGTTCCCAGAAGAAGCCAGAAGGGAATAGAAGAAGCAGGATGACAGAGGGGAGGAAACCAAACGAAGGGACACTGTCATGTGAAATCCCAGACTCAGCCAGATTTCTGGAAGGAGCTCTAGAGTGCTGATTTAGCTTTTTCTTCATCAGTCTGTCATAGCTGCCTGGCAGTGGACAGGGTGTGAATGGAAATCCTAGTCCCTTACAACTAGTGATGTGTACAGCCAGTTTGTACCGGTTTCTGAGAGGCCATGAATTATTCCCAACTCCAAATTCAGTAACGTCATGTCGGTAGCCTGAAATCAGCCATTGTGGGAGTATTTACACAGTGGGAAATGGTAGATTATACAAACCAGGACTCTGGTTTTTTAGGTTTTTTCTTTCCCTTGGCTGTTGTTGTTTTTACACAGACAGTTGTTCAACATTTTCCACCTTTGTACAGACGAGGTGATCTTGTGCTCAGGGACAATCCCTTGTGGGTCGCAGGAGCCAGTCATTAGCTGCAAAGCCTACAGACACTGGGGGATGGGCACACAGCATCAGTAAAAGAAACAGAGGCGGCCTGGTGGGGTACCAGTAGGCTCACTGTATCAACACAAATCTACCATGCTTTGGTACGAGCCTGCCCTGAGTTCTTTCTTTCTTGAGGAAACAACTAGTCAAAGAGCTAAGTCTCCATATCAAGCCAGGAAGAACCTCCATTCCTGAGTCTCCAGGCTGACCTTGGAGATTAGGGAGAACTGGATCAACTCTGTCCCCAACCCCTATCGACTCCTCTGGTTGCTTTTGTTCCAGGGCTGGATGGCAATGAAGAAGAAGGGAGTCTTCTGGAAGCCTGTGAATTCCCCCTCTTCTTGGCCCCAATGTTGACTCAGTGTCTGATCCAAGGCTTTACAGTGACAGTCCCTTGCCCACTGACAAAGAGGACAAATAGAATCAAAACCATGAAGAAGAGAACAATGAACAATATACAGCCATCACAGCCATTGACTTGCAGACTGGTGACTAGCACCATTTCCATGGAAACAGAGAGCAGAACAGGGGAAAGAAAGACTTTTTAGAATAATAGAGGGTTTTGTATTGTGAGTTGCTTTTTAAAAATAAAGCCAGCAAGGTACCTCTGTTCTCTCAGCCCTGACCCCTATACTGTTTTCCAGAGAAACCAGTAGACAGTGGGACAGAGTGGCAAGAAGGCGCCTGCCCACCCGTAGGCCTCCCACCAGCAGGGAGGCTGGAGCTCGCAGGAGACCACCCCATGTCAGCCCTGAAGAGGCAGAAATGTTCAGGGGAAAAAAACAAAAACAATTGCCACCGAGGAAAACAAAGCCTTATGCGAAGAGCTAGCTGCTTTGTATAGTTCCTTTTGACTTAAAAAAAAAAAGGTATGGAGGCGCCTGGGTGGCTTAGCTAAACTTCAAACTGGTGATTTCAGCTCAAGTGATGATATCATGGGTCACAGGATCCAGCCTCAGGTCGGGCTCCGCCCTCAGCAGGGAGTCTGTTTGACATTCCCTCCCTCTGCCCCTTGCCTCCCACTAGAGCAGGCAAACTCTTTCGCTCTCTCCTTCTCACTCTCTCTCTCTCTCAAATACATAAATAAATCTTTTTTAAAAAATTATATATGTGCAGTAGGAAAAAAGCAAAGTCCCTCACTGAGACATCATTTTGAAATTATATTTGAAATTTGAAATAATGATTATCATTCCTGTTATCATTACCAATATATTATGGTAGCCATATTTCAAGGTGCTGCTGTACCCACCCTGCATCACATCCTTTACCTGGGCCCTTTGCGGGAAAGGCTGGAGGAGCAGACTGGTCATGGGGACACTGGGTTCTGTTTAGCATCTTGGCCTCACTCCAGAGACCAACCATATCTGTGGGCACTCTGTCCCTTGGCATCGGGCTGGACACATGGAGCTCCCTCCCGAGCAATCCGAAGGGCAGCCAAGAGGCAGCCTCTTGGCTCACATGCCTGATTCCCTTCATCCGGGTTTCACTGAAAGAAACCATTTTAAGAGAAGTGAAGAGCCCTACAGCCCCCACGCAACTGCCATGGGGAGAAAAAGTAGACTGGACAAAGAAAAAAAACCCACCAAGATAAAGTGATGAGAGCCTTGTTCTCTTTTTTCAGAAAGTCTAGTTTGCCTTGGTAACCATGACTCCTAGTTGCCATAGCGATGAGTCCCGTTGTTAAGGAAACCTAATTTTATAGGCGGAACCTGAAAAAAAGGGTCTACAGGGCCCTGAAGTTTGGGCTCAGAAGTTTTGCTGAGTGGCGCAGTTCTACCAGAAGCAGCCTCTGGGATGAGGACTCAGGCAGAAGTGGATCATGCCGGAGAGGCTCCCAGGAGAACCGCTGAGGGAAGGAGGAACAAACCAAACGAGGCGGTGGGTTGAAGAGACACCCAGCCTCAGCTAATCCCACAGGAAGCTCCAAGGCGACAAAGCTGTTCAGAATTTGGTAGGTCTGGAGGCAAGAGGGCTGGACTTCTGCATCTGTCAGACATTGGCTAAGAATCACTCCAGGGACATAAATCTTCTGGCACTTTCGGCCCTAGTAACCAAGGGGAGGCCTCTGTGGAAGGGGGCAGACACAGGCCACAAACAACAAAGCCCACCAAAGGGAGGACACACTCCCTTTGGGGAGAGACACACTGCACCCATAAAGTGGTCTGAGGGCTTCCAGAGGCCCGTTACCAAGCGTCCAAGCTACTTGCTACCAAACATGAAAACAAGTTGGGAGCAAACAGGGCTAGGATAAGGCAAGGGAGGCACTTGCCTCAGGCACAAAATTTCAGGGCATGCCGAAATCTTGGCGATGAAGATAAATAATATCTTAACGTAATATTTCCAAAAATCAAAATTAGTGTGAAAAAACTCCATGATGAATAAACAGAGGAATTTTGCGTCAAGACAGGATCCAATTCTGCCTCACTGCCTCAGCCGAATCTAGGCCCTGGGTCGTTGTTTACAATGACAAGTGGCTGGCCTGTGGGCTGTACTTTGCCAGTTTGATTTTTTTTATTACTGCCTCAAATTACTATGTCTCTTGACTGCTGAGTGTTTTGGTACCGCATTAAATTTTTCACTGAAGGTATGCCTCACTGGCCTCACCCTAGTCCCAGCCCTGCTCAGGTGAGACAACTTCCTGACAAGTGGACAGCATGCAAGGACTCCTATCCTAGGACAGTTACCCCCCCAAAACAAGCACACAAGTGCACCCTCAAATTCCATCCCTTTCCCAATCTCCAACCCAGATTCTTCATCCCAATGGGGTAAAAAGGTTTTGTTTTTAAATGTTCTCCATTAAGCAAATATGACTCCAAGTGTGTGTGTGTGTGTGTGTGTGCGCGCGCGCGCGCATTTTTAAATCCTCCAGGATGGGGGAAATGAAGAGACGTTGGTCCAAGAGCACAAACTTCCAGTTATAAGGGGAATAAGTTCTGGGGATGTGAGGTACAAATGGCGATTAGAATTAACAACACTGTTGCACACTTGAAATTTCCTATAAGATCAGATCTTCAACCTTCTCACCATAACAACAATAACAAAAGGATAATTCTGTGAGGTAAAAGATGTAACCTTACTGTAGTAAACATGTTTCAAATCATCACAGGCACACCTTAAACTTTCACAGTGGATTATGTTAATTGGATCTCACGAAAGCTGCTGAAAAAAAAAAAAAACAGTCCTCCAGGCCCTGGAAAATTCCATTTCCCTTACTGATCCTTCCTGGAAGCTCTTATTCCTCATTTGGGGATGGCCAGCTCATCCTGTTTCGCCTGAGACATTCTGGGATTTAATGCTGAAAAGTCCCAAGTCCCAGGAAACCAGGAGGGCTGCTCAGCCTGCTTGAAAGGCTGCTTCTCTAGCAATGGATTGTGCATTTTCTTCAGAATCTGGACCCCTGGAAAGGATCCCTGCTCCAGTCACTACTCTTGCATAACAAACCTCCCATACATGGGGATGGAAACCAAGAAACATTTTATTCTGCTCAGAGAAGATATGGGTCAGGAATTCAGACTCTAATAGACATCAGAGACAGCTTTTCCCCGCTTCCTAATTTCTGGAGTCCCCACTGGAAAGACCCCAAGGCTGGGGGGCGATATAGCTATGGGCTGGAACCTCAGCTGGGCGGAGCTCCTCCCCATGGTTCTCCCTGTGCTCTCTGCACAGACTAGTTTGAGCTTGCTAAAAGCATGACGCTGGTTCCAAGAGTGAGCATGCCTAGGGACGAAGTTGGAAGAAGGGCTGAGTAGTTTTATGATCATGCCCCAGAAGTCATGTAACATTCCCTTCTCCACACTATATTGGTCAAGGCAATCCAAAAGGTCCACTAGGTTCAAGGGAAGGGACAGAGACTCCACCTTTTAATGAAGGAATGACAGGGGTGTGGAAGAATGCTGGGATGGAAGTTACTGTCTCAGCCATCTTGGGAAAATGCAGTCTGCCATAGTCACATGAGTAACAGGGTGTCTCTGGAAGAAGTGAGAAGGAGAGCCTCCTCAAGGCTCCTGACTGACCATCCTGTGGAGGTGGGAAGGAGCCCAGGGGCAGAAACTTTGGGCAGTCCTCAGGGCCCCTAAGATGCTCCTGGGTACCCAAACAAGGACTTAGAAGTGGGGACTGGGAACAAATATTGCATGGAGTGAGGATGCCCAGCCCCCAGGAGCTCTGATCCCTCCCTATCCCATCCCCAGATAAACACTTCTGTTACTAACTAAATTGTGTCCCACCAAACAACCCACAGATTCTGATGCTGAAGCCCTAACCTGCAGTACGATGGTACTTGGAGGTGGGCCTTTAGCAGATGATTAGATTTAGATGAGGTCGTGGGGATGGAGCCGCCATGATGGAATTAGTGCCTATCTAAGAAGAGGAAATTGCTCTCTCTCCTTGCACTCACGGATCAGGGAAAGCCCATGGGAATATACGTTGAAAAGGTGGCCTCAGGAAGAGGATCCTCACCTGAATTTGACCATGCTGGCCCTCTGTTCTTGCACTTCCAGCTGAATATTGAGAAAATAAATGTCTCACCCACTCTATGGCCTGTGTTAGGGCAGCCCTAGCAGATTAAAACAACTTCCCCAGCCCTCATACTTAAAGGAACCAAGAAAAGCATTTGCAAGTCTCTCCCAGAGTGCCAACAGTTCTGACCTCTAGTTCAACATAGCCCACCGACCCCTGGGAATGACCCCAGAGCAACCAGCTACTAGCCACAGGAACTCCAGGCCCCTGGGGGAAGAGATCCCTCCTAGGGTGCTTTCCGCCTGGAAGGGACAGAAGCGAGGGGTCCTCCCTCCCCAGAGTGTTCTCTGTGGCCTCCCGTGCCAAGGCCTAGTCAGTGCCTGACGAGTCAATGTTTCTAAGAACTAGATCACATGCGGTTGAATACACGTAATTTGCAGGAAGAAGGAAAATCAATCAGAGGCGTTACTGGAACTGGAAGACATGTGTTTAAAGTTCATTGACAGTAAAAGTATCAAAATCCCTTTGTGTGGGTGTTTTCAAGGCCAAATTAAGATCCTTGAGGGCAGTTTTAGAAATGCGAAGTTCTGCTTCTTGAAACACAAATACTCAAGGGACGGTACATATCCTGTATGCTTCTAATTTTTCAGTTAAAGCTGAAAAAAAAGAATAAAAAGAAAAACGTTTTTGCTTTCCATTTCAAGTCTGAATAGTGAGGAGAAAGGACAACCCACAATATGGTATAATAATAGCCAACTAAAAGAAAGGAACAGGAAATAAACAGGCCTTATTAATGGTTTCTACCAATTAGGCTTGTCAGAAAGAGTTAAAAGAGTCCCAATGTGATCAGCTCGTACATCTACCAATTTTCCAACAAAATCTGTGTTTTTGTATTTTTTCCTATACTGGAAAGTAAATCAATGGGTGTGTATATGCATTTCTTGGTTATCATTGTTGTCAAGCTATCTGTTCAGACTCCCTACAAATGAGTTGTTTGTTCTTTTTATATTGGATTCAAACTTCCATGAAACAACTCAATTTTCACAAAAGGATAAATGAACACTCAATCTTACAATGGCTTGGAATTCCATTTAAAGCTTATACTAGTTGTTGATTTCTCTGTTTCCTAAAATGGGGTTCCAGTGAGTCAATAGCATAGCATGCATGTTAGAAAGAAGACTACAAATTTTTCTGCTCCAACATCTATGCCCCTGAAAGGGGCATCACAGACCCTTGCATCCACAGATGGAGTCTATTGTCCACCTGCTGAATCTGGGTTGGACGCCATGTTTTGGTCAATGACACATTAGCATATGCAACACAAGGAGACACTTGAAAAGCATTTGTGCTTCAAGGACCTGCTCTTTCCTGCTTCTCTGGAAAACCTACCTGCCTCTGTGCAAATAAGCCCAGGCCAGAGAGACACATGACCCAGTCTCCCCTGTTGCCTTAGCCTCCACCATCCAGCCCCTAGAAGCAGAACTGCTAGCTAAGGGGGGGCCAACCACAGATGGATGACTGAACCCAACTGAGACCAACAGAAGAACTGCCTGAGCCCAGCCCAAGTCACTAACCCACAGGCCTGTGAGCTAAGTAAATGGTTGGTGTGTTCAGCAGCTCTGATCTGCAGCAATAGTCAACTAACACCTGTAGACTTTCAAGTTTTTGTTAGTAAGAGAAGTAACAAAGAGCACATGTATCAAGTCATATTAGGGTGTGCTTAACTTCATGATATACATTATTGCCATTGTTTTTTATTTTTAAGACATAGTTTCCTCTTGTCTCTTCTCATGATGATACTGTGAGTCAGTAGCAGTTAGGTTAACTGAAGGGTGTGACTGATGGTGCTAAAGAAAAAATTATTCACTCTTGAGAAAGAATGGCAAGGCAGACCTTCTCAGGACCTTCATGGCTGATGGAGGGACCATGACAGGGGTCTTGCAGTGGGGAGAGACATTGGGTTCACCTTTGAATGCAGAAAGGATATGTGGGAATTTATAGCCAAGGGCCAGGGGCTGGGGGCAGGGTAGTGGTCAGTGAATGGAAATTTACTATGAAATGATAATTTCTGACATGATTCTTGCTGAGGGTGGGCCAGGGTGAGCAACCATCACCTGGGGCATAGTGGGGGCAAAGGAACTATCAGATATGGAAGATGGAGGATTCTGTCTAGACTGACTTAGCAGGGTTTTTGCTAAAATTGGACAATGCAGAGATGAACACAAAAGCCCCAAAGTCAAGACCTAGTTGGGGAGAAGATTCAGAAGAGCCTGCCCGACTAAAGTTTTGTCAAGAAGAGACTCTGTCAGTGGTTAAGGGGAAGAACATGAAAATGGGCACTTTCAGCTTCTGTTTTCCACCCAACCCCAGAGGACACAGCAACCAAGTGCCCATAGCTCCTTAGCCTCACAGCTACTGACCCTGAAAACTTCAAGGCTCTGTTCTGTGTCTACCATCCTCTGAGTGGGGCCTGCACTCCCTGCTTTCTTGTGCCATTTCCCAGAGCAAGGCTTCATTACAGCAACCAGGGCCAGCTTGAGTGGAGTGCAACCGGCACTGTTGCACCAGGCGCCACATTCCAGAATGTTCCTGGGCAGAAAAGAATTAGCCTAGCAGGCCTGTTTAGCCTTAGAAAGGCCTGCTTATAAGATGGGTCGTTGGCTGGCATCTGGACACTTGGATATGGGGAGGGCTCCCACCATTCGCAGAACAGATAAGAGCGTCAACTGTGCAAACAGTGTTGTTTATGTTGTTGAACTGCTTTCCTCCTGGGAGGCTGGAGTTTGGATAGGTGTCAGCAAGGGGTGCCTACATGACCAGCCCACAATAAAAATCCTGGGCACTGAATCCCTAATGAGCTTCCAAGGTTGGGAGCATGTCACATGTGTCGTCATAATTCATTTGTGACTCCACTGGGAGAGGATTCTTGGGAAACTGCACTTGAACTTGGCCCTGTGCACTTTCACGTTGTTGATTGTGCTTCGTATCTTTTCACTGTGATGAATCTTAGAGATGAATACAATTGTATGCTGAATCCTGTGAATCCTCCCAGTGAAGCTTTTTTTATTATTATTATCGAAGTGTAGTTGACACACAATGCTACATTAGTTTCAGGTATACAACACAGTGATTCTGTATATGACGCTATGTTGGACACAACTGTAGCTACCATCTGTCACCATACAGGGCTGGTGACAATAATTACGTTTTCATTGACTCTATTCCCTATGCTGTACCTTTCATCCCTTCATCCCTGTGACTCATTCATTCCATAACAAAGCCTATACCTCCCACTGCTCTTGACCTATTTTGTCCATCCCATGACTGAGCCCCCCTGGAAATCACCATCCCAGTGAATCATCCCCCAAACCTCACACTTGCAAATTAATGCTCTGTGATCATCACCTTGACATTCTTAATAATTTAATCTTTGCATTTGTGCTTCGTAGGTAAAGCCAGATAAGACAATGGAACATATTCCAGAGCCTTGGAGCCTCCCATCTCTCTGTAATGGTTCCCAACCCACACCTCCAGGATCCATGGGGCACTTTGCCTCAGCAAGGACTTAGGTACAAGGCTGGGCACACGCACCCTTGGCTCCCTGGGCAAAGCATGGTGGCTGTGGTCCTTGCCTGGACTAGCAACTCCTCTGAGCATTGAGTGGTGACTCAGAGGAGGACGAGCCTCTCACCCACCTCCAATCCAGATATGGAACAGGGTCAGGCACAGAGGTAGCAGTCCTTTGGGATTGACTCCTTTTCATCTGCTCTGGATTGCAGCCAGGGGCCCTTTGGATGGGGAACCGCCCGGATGGACTTCTCCACCTGGCCACGCTGTATGTCTGTTCCACAGCTAAAGGGAGGAGGCACTACACGACTCATGCCCAGGGGAGCAGGACTTCTAATAGCAACGAAAAGCAGCATGATGGGTGGAGAGAGACTATGGAAGAAAAGTAAAAACTCTATTGTAATTTTGGTATTTTAGTGGTAATTTTCCCTTTTTTTTTTTAAGTATATAATAGGCTACCTTTGCTCCTTTTTTAGTATAGTTGACACATCGTGTTACTTTAATTTCAGCTGTATGACATATGATTCAACATCTCTATGTTTTATGCTCACTACCTGTCACCATATAACACCATTACAATACCACTGACTATAGTCCCTATGCTGGACCTTTCATCCCAGTGACTTACTCATCTCGTAACTGGAAGCCTATATCTCTCACTCCCCTTCACCCATTTTGGCCAATCCCCCACTCCACTCCACTCCCCTCCGGCAACCACCAGCTTGTTTTCTGTATTTATAGGTCTGATTAACACTAATTTGAACAGATGGATGTGCCCTTATGTTTATAGCAGCATCATTTACAATAGGCAAGCTATGGAAGCAGACCAAGTGTCCACTGATAGACAAATGGATAAGGAATATGTGGCATGTGTGTATAGATACAGATACATGTATATGGATATGCATATATGTATGGAAAATATAATGGAATATTACACAACCATTAAAAAGAATAAAATTTTGCCATTTGCAACAATATGGACAGACCTAGGGAGTATTGGGCTAAGTGAAATAAGTCATATGAAGACAAATACCATATGATTTCACTCACATGGAGTCTTTAAAAAATGAATTTTTCCTGCTTTTTAAATAAGATGCCTCACAATTTCAATGTACACTGAGCCCCACAAATTCACTTTATATGAATCATCTCCTTTCATCCTGCCAAGTGTCTCCCATGCTTTTGGGCTGATATTCTAGAACTGTTTTTCAACCATGACTCTGAATAAGAAGCACATTTTACATCATGACCCATACATGTAAATGAATCAAATGTTTCACTAAATAATACTTACTATTACTACAAATCATAATGTGAAAACATAAAGTCAATATCACATATATTTTATGAACTTTAAAATGCTATAACCAAAAATGCCAGTAAATAATATAAAAACAAAACATGGGTTTAAAAAATGGGTAAAAATGTGTTTAATGAAGCTTGGCAGCCCAAATCATAAGGGGAAAAGGATACATGCACCATAGGAGTGGTGCTGAGCCAATTTCTAAACTAGCTTCTTTTTTAAGCTAAGAGCAACCTAAACTGATTCCCAACATAATTAATTGGGTACTTTCTAGGACTTGGAAAACACTATGCTAGAGCAATGCTTTCCTATCTCTGACCCGAACGTCATGCAAAATATCAAGTGTTCTGCAGTAAAAGGGTTCCATAGACAATAAATGTAGGAAATCCTGCATAATCATTACCTTCCTAGAAATTCATAATGCATATTGCCATAGTATGGTCTCTGAGAAATCCCATAGTGGGAAGAAATATATGTGATATTTTTATTCCATCTTTATCAACAAGTAGTATACAGTCATTCCTACATAATTATTGGGTACAAGAGAAAATAAACCCATAGTATGTGGATATTCAAGAGTGAAAAAGGCCCAACGATACAGATGTAGCGAAAAGAAGGGCCATATGTGCCCTAATGTTCATAGCAGCAATGGCTATAATCGCCAAACTGTGGAAAGAGCTAAGATGCCCTTCAACAGATGAATGGATAAAGAAGATATGGTCCATATATACTATGGAATATTACTCAGCCATAAGAAAGGATGAATACCCAACTTTTGTATCAACATGGACGGGACTGGAAGAGATTATGCTGACTGAAATAAGTCAAGCAGAGAAAGTCAATTACCATATGGTTTCACTTACTTGTGGAGCATAAGGAATAACATGGAGGACATTAGGAGAAGGAAAGGAAAAGTGAATTGGGGTAAATCGGAGGGAGAGATGAATCATGAGAGACTATGGACTTTGAGAAACAAACTGAGGATTTTGGAGGGGGAGGGCTGGGTGAGCCTAGTGGTGGGTATTTAGGAGGGCACGTATTACACGGAGCACTGGGTATGGTGCATAAACAATGAATCTTGGAACACTGAAAAATAAAATTAAATTTAAAAAAAACAAAATGACACTATATCTCAATTTTATAGAATTGGGTCAAAATTATCCTCAGATGCAAATTCATAGCCTTAATCGGTTCTATTATTTAAAAATGGATTTTACAATATTAAAAACATAATTCAAAAAGTTTGTCAGAAGATAGCAAAAACGGGAACGCCTGGGTGGCTCAGTTGGTTAACCAGCTGCCTTCGGCTCAAGTCATGAGATCAAGTCCGGCATTGGGCTCCTTGCTCGGCAGGGAGCCTGCTTCTCCCTCTGCCTCTGCCTGCCATTCTGTCTGCCTGTGCTCGTTCGCTCTCTCTCCCTCTCTCTCTGACAAATAAACAAATAAATAAATCTTTAGAGGAATCAAGAGGAATAGACATAATAGAAATTCATAAATAAATTAATTGAAAATAAGGAAAATAGAATTGTTCTCAAAAAATTAGGCAAAACTTTGCAAACTACAACTTAAAGAAGAGAGGAAATACAAATAAATAGAAACCTAGTGGGCACAAAAGAACGCAGATGTGTGGGTTTGACATGGAGAATTTTCTGGAAACATATAAAGAAGGAGGAAAAATGCAAACAGACCAATAAGTGATAAAGGAAAGTTTGCAAGGAAATACCTCCAAAGGAAGGCTAAAGGACCAAATAGTTTCACGGATGAGTTCTTTGGAACTCTCAATTAGTTAACTTCTAATACTCCATAAATTGCTCCAGAAATTAAAAAGCAAACAGAAAACAAAACAAAAACAGAAACCTACTCAAATTGACATATGTAACTAAAATAAATCTGACACTAAACCTGATGAGAACAGCTAAAATTAGATATAGCACTTTTTTAAAAAGCCGAAATGTATAATAATATATTAAATAAAAACCAAGTCCAAATGGAGTCATTTGCCCCTCATGGCAGAAGACCAAGATTTATAACAGTTTCTGTCTCTCCTAAGAATGTGACTTTGTAACAGTCAATCTGAAATTTCCTGATCAGCCCTAGGGAGGTCATCTGTATGATAAAACTTTTTGGTCCCCCCACCCCAAAAGAATCTGTCCTGGCTTGAAACAATCCCTTATTTCTTTTGCTAATAACTTTCTTGCCCCACCCTCCTGGCCTAGAAAAACTTTCCATTTTGTACAACTCCTCAGAGCATCTCTACTTGCAAGTTCCTGATTCCTGAATCGCTTAATAAAGCCAATTAGATCTTTAAACTTGGTTGAATTTTGTTTTTTTAACACATATAAAGTCAAATGCAACAGAATATTAAAATAATAACCTATCATATCCGTACCTAATTAGAGTTTGTTCCAAGTCTACAGGATTTAATTTACAGTGGGAAGTCTATAAATAGCATATATCCCATCAATAGGTTAATTAAGAAAGCACATCACTAAGAATGTTTTTAAAGCATTTTAATGAAGTTCAGATCCAACTCATGATTTTAAATATCAAAACTCTTTAAAATTAAGAATCAACCAATATTTCCTTGATATCAGAAGTTCTTAACTTGGGGTCCTAGGGGTCCATGAATAATAAATAGTTCAGGGGGGTTGTGAGCTCATGAAATGGTCCTCAAAATTGTGCATGGGTATCTGCAAGTATTTTTTTAGAAATAAAATTGGTAAAACTGTCATCAGATTCTCAAAGTGTTCTATGACCTCCAGAAAACAAACCACCATTATTTTATAGGATAAATGCTTTTTATCTCAACCCAATTAACTTTATCCTCAGCTGAAATAATGGGAGACATTTCTAGCAATAGCAGAAACAAAATAATGATGTGCACTATCAGATGTTAATTTTAACACTGTAGAGGCATCTTTTAGGCAAACTGGCTTCGGCGATGGAATGTAGAAAGGGCTGAATACAGACAGGGGCATCAGATGACCCACCTCAAGATATCCATAGGCTCTAACTGGGCTACTTACAACCAAGCACAGTTACTAAAAAAGGGAAAATGCCATACGTTACCTACCTCATCATCTTCCCCCTTTAAAACACCCCCACTCACTGTCTCATGGCAGACAGTCTCTCCTTTGCTGTCCTGCCCGTTCCCCCTTGTGGTATATTCAGTAAACTTCTATCTCCTTTGTTGTGCCTCAGGTGAATTATTTTCACCGTCCATGCCACTGGCTTTCACCCCATCTATGCCCCATATTTGGGGACCCTCATCTGATGGGATGGACACCGCATTTATACACCACAAACATGACTCCAGGAGCTCTGACAAGGCAATAATATGTAAAACAGAAATAAAAACTATAATTACCGGAAAGGAAGACATCAGTTCATCACTATATGATAGACTACCTGGAAACCCTAAGAAAATCAGTTTAAAAATACTGGATAAGGGGTACCTGGGTGGCTCAGTGGGTTAAAGTCGCTGCCTTCGACTCGGGTCATGATCCCAGGGTCCTGGGATCAAGCCCCGCATCGGGCTCTCTGCTCTGCGGACAGCCTGCTTCCTCCTCTCTCTCTCTCTGCCTCTCTGCCTACTTGTGATCTCTGTCTGTCAAGTAAATGAATAAAATCTTTTAAAAAAAATACTGGAAAAACTAAACCACAAATTACGCAGGGAAGATCATCACAAAATATCTAGTTATCCGTTTGGTAATAGAATTGGAGCATCCCAACATAATAATTGGTAAAACTTAAAATAATCAGGAACGAACTTAACATAAATCTAAGAAATTCTGTAAAAAATCTCCAAACACCGTTGAGATAATGACAATAGAGTTGAGAAAAACATACCACCTTCCTAGATGACAATTCATTATAGTATATCGATGTCAATTCTTCCCCAATTAATTAAAGGTCAAGCAAAATTCCAGTTAAAGCCCCAACTGGATTTGGTTTTGAATTTTTCACAAAAAATTTTTAAAGAACATAGTAACAGGGAAAAATATAGAAACTATCGGGAAATTTTTTTAAGCTAATAAAAAGCATAAGAGTAATGATGTATTAATGAGTAATGATGTATTAACCTTCCAGATATTAAAACATCCTAAAAGTATAACAATTAGAACACTGTGATACTGATGCAAGTGTAGACACATTCATCACCAAAAATATAAATAATCCAGAAACTTCCTAGTATAAGATCTGGAATGAAGAATCACATATCAATGAGGAAGGAATTCTTTATTGAAGACTCTGACCAATTATCTCATTATTTTGAAATAAAAACAAGATTTGTTGCCACTTACTGAATACTTACAGCATGCTAGATACTGAGATAAGTATTTCACATACATTTCTGAATTCACCCTCAAAAACTTATCAAATAGATATTGCTAGTCTCATTTTACAGTCAATGAAACCAGGGTACAGGATAGTTATCAGACTAAGTTATACCTTCGGTTAACAGTCAAGCAAAATTTCAAATCCAAGTTGGCCTGACTCCAATGCAAAGCCAAATAAATTTCTTGTGTATGGAAGCGTTTTATTTCTTTTAAAATGATAGAGGCATTTGCATTTCCAGGAAGATGGAGTAGACACATTTTTCCCTATTCCCATGCTAAGTATATCCACAAACCCTGGACATTATTCATAT
>ML096659.1:43439-57358 GCA_003697995.1 Taxidea taxus jeffersonii | reverse complement strand
CCATTCAGCTAAGTTTTCTGCTGCCATATAGCAAAGATCATCTTTTCACCATGACTCCAACAGAATGTTGGTAGAAGTCTAGATGTCGAAGTTGCTGCCAGTGAGGGCTAAGAAGGAAATGAGGAAAATGTTAAGGGAACTGGAGAAAAGATGATCTTTGCTATATGGCAGCAGAAAACTTAGCTGAATGGTGTCCAACTGTTGTGTGGCAAGTAGAACTTGTAAGTGATAGTACAAGAACGTATAAGTGATAGCAGACCTTGGACATTTAGCTGAGATTTCCAAACAAAATATTGAAGGTGTAGACTGGTTTCTTCTTTTGTTTAATGTAAAATGTAAGAGGGAAAAAAACTGCTAAGCCAAAAGGAATCAGCACTTGCTGATTTGGGAAATTCTCAGCCTATCAGGATTGCAAAGGATGCTAAAATTAGGAAATTCATTGTCAGAAAGGTATGCTCTGGAGAGAAGGCCGAAGCTGTGACCAATAGCCTTTTGCTAGCACTAGTGCTTAAGAGATTGGGTGTGTAACTCATGGATCCCCTCAGCTATCTCAACAGAAGCCAAGACAGAGATGGAATGATGAGGAAATACCTGTGGATAACCTTCTTGTCTAATGGTGTGAATCCCTGTGATGTGCCCAGGAGACTCAAACTTTTTGAGAATGTGACTGTAGCAGAAACACTTCCACATTGAACTGAGTGCAATAGAGACAGGACAAAATGAAAGAAGGCCATTGGACTCTCAAAATTTTACTACTTAGCTACAAAATGTACTATCCTTCAAGAAACAATGAATAACAATTTCAAAGACAGACCCCTAAGTCCAGAGGGCAGAGCTTTGGGCCCAGATATCAGACTTGCAAGTATAGAGAGACAAGAGCCACAGACCCGGGGGACAATGCCTCAAGCCCCTGAGGATTAGTCCCACCTCTTAAAGCTTAATGAAATTCGTGCTGGTTGATTTTGAAATTCCTTGGGACCAGTGACCTCTTTCTTCCTTCCATCTCTCATCTTGGAATGGGACTCTGAATAACTGTTGTATTATGCCTGTCCCCTCATTGTATTTGGGGATCAGATAATTTGTTCTTTAGTTTTATGGGTCCATAGATGGAGAGGAATTTTGCTCTAGGATGAATCATATCCAGAGTTTCATCCATACCAGATTTAGATTATTTAGATAATGAGATTTGGGTCTTTTAAGCTGATGATATTTATATGAAATTTTCAATTTCAGGTTAATACTATAATAGCTTGAGGCTTTAAGTAATGTTGGAATGGGGTGAATATATTTTGCACGTGGGATGCATATGGACCTTTAAAGGGTAGAGGGCAGACTGTAGTGGGTTAAATGGTGGCTCCCAAAGACTCATAAATGTTAATCCCCAGAATTTATAAGTGTCACTTTATATAAAACAAAGACTGCAAATGTGAGTAAGTTAAGACTCCTGAGATGGGGGAGATTATCCTAGATTATCTGGATGGACCCTAAATGAATCACATGTATCCTTATAAAAGGAGGCAAGGAGAGATTTAATAAGACACACAGGAAAGAAGATGATATTATGATAGAGCCGAGAGAGATCTGAAGATGCCGGCTTTAGGGATTGGGGTTATATGACCAAAACCCAAAAAATACCTACAGCCACCAGAAACTAGAAGATTCTCCCCTAGGGTCCCCAGAGAGAGCACAGCCTTGCCAACATCTTGATTTCAGCTCAATGAAACTGATCTCATACTTCTGGCCTTCAGAACAGTGGGAGAATAGATTTCTGGTGTTCAAAGCAACCAAGTTTGTGAAAATTTTCACAAATTTCACAAGAAACTGATACATGTGTTGAGAATGTCTGTTCTCACTAATCTTATTCAACACAGTGCTGGAAATCCAAACCAGCACAATAAGGCAAGAAAAGGTAATAAAAGGCATATAGATTGGAAAGGAAGAAATAAAGCTCCCTATTAGCAGATGATGTGATAATCTACATAGAAAATGCACCTGGGTGGCTCAGTCTGCCTTTAGCTTATGTCATGATCCCAGGGTCCTAGGATGGAGCCCTTCATCGGGCTTCCTGCTCCCCTGCTTCTCCCTTTCCCACTCCCCCTGCTTTTGTTTCCTCTCTCACTGTGCCTCTCTCTGTCTTTTTTTTAAATCTACAAAAAATCTCTTAGAATAAGTCAGTTCAACAAGGTCACAGGATACATGATCAATATACAAAACTCAATTGTATTTCCATATATTAGCAATGGACACATAGACACGAAATTTAAACACAACAGCATTTACAATTGCCAAAAATGAAATACTTAGATGTAAATATAAATAAATAGATACAGAACTTAGATGCTGAGAACTACAGAATTTATTTAAATCAAAGATGTAAATAAATGGAGACACACACTGTATTTTTGAATTGGAAGATTCAGCATAGTAAAGAAGTCAATTCTCCCCAAATTGGTATGCAAGTTTAAAGCAATTTCCATCAAAAACCGGCAAGGTTTTTTTGTAGATTTTGACAAGAATGATCTAAAATTTATATGGAGGGGCACCTGGGTGGCTTAGTTGGTTAAGCGTCTGCCTTTAGCTCAGGTCATGATCTCAGAGTCCTGGGATCGAGTCCCACGTCTGGCTCCCTGCTCAGTGGGAAGAATGCTTCTCCCTCTGACTTTCCCCCTTGCGCTCTCTCTCTCAAATAAATAAATAAAATGTTTTAAAAAATAAAATTTATATGGAAATACAAAAGATCTAGAATAAAGCAACCTTGACAAGGAAGAATAAAATGGGAGGAATCACTCAAGCCAATTGTAAGACATTATATAGCTACATTAGTTAAGACTGTGGCAGAGGGATAGACATATAGATCAATGAAACAAAAGAAAATCTAGCCACACACAAGTAGAGAGACCTTGTGCACCCTTCAATCAGTTTTATCTGGATAACAAATAACCTGTATCTAGAAGAGACAAAGAAATCTCAAAAGTCAACAGTTTAAATTAAAAAATTATTTAAAAGGGAAAGAAGACATGAAGGGACATTTTATCAAAGAGGATATGTAGATGTCAAATGGGCAGGTGGAATGATAGTCTTTCACTAGCCTTTCAGGAAATGCAAATTCAGACCATGATGAGCTATCACTGCAAACCTATTAGACATCTAAAATAAAAAATAGTGAAATGAGGGTGCCTGGGTGGCTCAGTTGGTTGAGTGACAGTCTTCAGCTCCGGTCATGATCCTGGAGTCCCGAAATCAAGTCTTGCATCAGGCTCTCTGCTCAGCAGGGGGTCTTCTTCTCCCTCTGACCTTCTCCCTCTCATGCTTTCTCTCTCTCCCTCTCAAATAAATAAATAAAATATTTTTTTAAAAATAGTGAAATGCCAAATGCTGGCAAAGATGTAGAGAAACTGTATGTCTCACACGTTGCTGATAGGAATATAAAATGGTACAGCCCCTCTGGAAAACAGTTTGGAAGTAATGAAAAGGAACAAATTATTGATACACACAACAACTTGGATGGACTCCAGAGCATTATGCTGAGTGGAAAAAAGCCAATCTCAAGAGGTCTCATACTGTACGGTGCCATTTATATAACATTCTCAAAATGACAAAATTACGGAGAAATAGATTAGTGGTTGCCAGGGGTCAGGGACAGGGATATAACCATAAAAAAGCAGCAGGAGGGGGAGCTTTGTGGTGATGGAATAGTTCTGTATCTCAATTACAGTGATAAAATTACAAATCCATACACACATACATTGTACCATTGCCAGTTTCCTGGTTTCATGTTGTACTGTAGTTATGTCAAATGTAACTCTCGGAAGAAATGTGAAAGGGGCACAAGTTCTCTCTATGCTATCTTCGCAATTTTTTGCGAATCAAGAATTAATTCAAAATAAAAAGTTTCTTAAAAAGGAAAAAGCATAGAAACCAATGAACAATGTGATATTCCATACAATGGAATACTACTCAGTGATAAAATGGAATAAACCAGTATGCACAACAACACATATGAATGTCAAAAACATCAGGCTGGATGAAAGAAACTTTATGCAAAGGAATGTATCTTGCTTGATTCTATGTAAATGAAGTTCTAGAACAAGAAAAAGTAATTTATGGTGAAAAAAATCAGAACAGTGATATTTGGGGATGGAGATCCACTGGAAAGGGCCCTAAAGGAGCTTTCTAGAGTTATAATAATAATATTCTGTGTCTTAATAAGGGTTTGGGTTACACAGGTATATAAAGCAAGACTTCAATAAATGATACTGAGATTCTTATATAAAGATAAAAGTAGATCCCAACACAAATATTAATTCCTGATGGATTAAATACCTAAATAAATCTTTTAATATTTAGACGGTAATACAGGAGAATATGTTTATAAATTTGGGACAAGCAAGAAGTTCTTGATAATGACATAAGAAAGAGAAACAAGAAAGAAAAAATTCAGGAAGTTTACAAAGTCACCGTAAATATGGTGAAATATAAGCCATGGTTTGGGAGAAGATATTTGCGGTACATATATCTAACAAAGGATTAGTATCCAGAATACAGTTGACCCTTGAACAACATGGGGGTTAGGGGCAACAGCCCCCCGCCCCCTGCAGTTGAAAATCTGCATTTAATTTTTGACTCCCCCAAACCTAATGACTCATAGCCTACTGCCTTCCTGGTAACATAAGCAGTCAATTAATACATATTTTGTTATGTTCTATGTATTACATACTGTACTCCCACAATAAAGTAAGCTAGAGAAAAGACAGTGCTTTAGAAAATCATAAAGAAAAGAAAATACATTTACTGTACTGTAGTGTATTTATGGGGAAGAAAACCCACATACAAATGGACCTACACAGTTCAAACCCATATTGTTCTAGGGATAACCGTATATACAAAGAACTCCTAAATCAACTAACCAGTCAAATAGAAAAATGGTCAGAGGATATAAATAGATCATTCAAAGAGGAAGAAGCTGATATGGCTAACAAACATACGAGACGATTCTTTAAGACAATAGTATTAAGGACAATAAAAGTTAAAAAGAGTGAGACAGTACTTCATACTCATCAGATTGGAAATTAAAAAAGTGTCTGATAACATGAAAGGTCCTGAGGATGTAGTGGAAGGAGAACACAATCTTGTGCTGCCTGTTGAAACAAGACACTCATACCTCATGACCTGACAATTCCACTTCCAGGTGTTTACCCTAGAGAAGCTCATGTACACAAAGAGACAGAAAGGAGAATTTCTTTGCAGCAGTGCTTGAAGTAGCAAGAAATGAAAACCATCTGTTAGTAGCATTTGACACCATCAATCATTCCCTCTTTCTAGAAATATTTCTCTCATTTGACTTCTAAATGGCCCATCTCTTGGCTTTCCTATTATCTCATTAGCTGCTTCTTTTCATTGCTGGGTCGTCCTCCTCTTCCTGACCTCTACAGTTTGGAGTATCCTAGGGGTTATTCTACACCTGTTCCCTAGCTGACCTTATGGATAATTTTGGCTTTTTAAAACAAAGATTTATTTATTGGGGGGGGAGGGGCAGAGGGAGAGAGAGCCTTAAGCAGAGTTTGCACTGAGCACCGAGTCCAAAGCAGGGCTCAATCTCACAATCCTGAGATCAGGACCTGAGCCAAAACCAAGTGTTGGATGCTTAACAAACTGAGCCACCCAGGCACCCCAGGAATTTTTTCTTTTAAACACAATCACCAATCACCAGCCTAGACCTCTCCTCTGACCTTTGACTTGGATATCTCACTGCCCATACAACACCACCATTTGGCTATCAGATTAATAGCGCAACACACTAACATGTCTAGAAGCAAAGTTCTCCAATCCTCCCCTGGGTTTTCCCATCTTAGCAAACAACATCCCCATTCACCCAGCTGCTCAAGATAAAACCTTGGGGTCCAACTTGAGTCCTCTCTTTTGCACACAACCTTGATATCTTTCTTTCCTTCACTTTCTCCATTGAGTCCTGATCCAAACCATAATCACCTCTTACTTGGACTGCTGTGACTAATTCCTTCCTGCCTCCTAATTTCTCCTCTAGCTCTTTTATAACCTTCCTTCTCCTGGCAAGCAGAGTGAGCTCAAGAATATGTTGGCTCTCTGTGGCCAGAGAGAGCCTATGACTTCCCACATCTGGTACAAAATCCAGACTCCACTGACCACTGATAACTGTCTGAGTTCATCTCCTATGTAGTCCCCCACCTGGGGTCACAGTGTTCCAGCCACACTGGCTGTTCCTTGAATACACTAAGATTATTCCTACCTTAGGGACTTTGCATTTGATATTCCATCTTCCATGGATATGGGTGAATGACTCCAGAGTACATTGCTGGATGATGTGGAAGAATTCCCATACGCTTCTATAGACTGTGAGATCTCAATAATCTTGCATCTAGAACAGTCATCTTTGACTTAAAGTTTACTTCTGCATATGCATGTCCTAGAGAATTCATGGTAATGGCAGGGGATGATTCCAAAGTCAAGATCAAACCAGAAGCACGGCCTCTATACAGGGGATAGAAATTTCACACAACACAGCATTAAAGAAGATTTTCTTTCATTTTCTCAAATTTTTATTTAAATTCCAGTTAATTAACATACAGTGTAATATTAGTTTCAGATGTGGAATTTAGTGATTCATCACTTTTTTTTTTTAGAGATTTTATTTATTCATTTGATAGACAGAGATCACAAGTAGACAGAGAGAGACAGAGGAGGAAGCAGGCTGTCCACAGAGCAGAAGAGCCCAATGCAGGGCTCGATCCCACGACCCTGGGATCATGACCCGAGCCGAAGGCAGCGGCTTTAACCCACTGAGCCACCCAGGTGCCCCGTGATTCATCACTTTTATACAACACCCACTGCTCATCACAACAAGTACACTCCTTAATACCCATCACCCATCTAGCCCTTCCCCCCATCCACCTCCCCTCCAGTGTCCCTCAGCTTGTTCTCTATTCTTAAGAGTCTGTTTTTGGGTTTGCCTCTTTTCCCCCCCCTATATTCATCTGTTTTGTTTCTTAAATTCCACACAAAAGTGAAATCATATGGTATTTTTCTTTCCCTGACTGACTTATTTTGCTTAGCATAATACCCTGTAACTCCATCCATGACCTTGCAAATGGTAAAATTTCATTCTTTTTCATGACTGAGTAATATTCCATTGTATGTATATACATTTTCTTTATCCATTCATCAGCTGATGGATATTTGGGCTCTTTCCATAATTTGACTATTGTTATTAATGCTGCTATAAACATTGGAGTGCCTGTACACATTTATATCTGTATTTTTGTATCCTTTGGGTAAATCCTAGTAGTACAATTGCTGGATCCTAGGGTAGTTCTATTTTTAACTTTTTGAGGAACCTCATACCGTTTTCCCAAGTGGCTGCACCAGTTTGCATTCCCACCAACAGTGTAAGAGGATTCTCTTTTCTCAACATCCTTGCCAACACTTCTTGTTTCCATTGTTGCTAATTTTAGCCATTCTGACATGTGTGAGGTGATAATTGTAGTTTTGATTTGTATTTCCCTGATGATCAGTGATGTTGAGCATTTTTTCATGTATCTGCTGGCCATCTGGATGTCTTCTTTGTAAAAATGTCTATTCATGTCTCCTGCCCATTTTTAGTTGGATTATTCATTTTTGGGTTGTTACATTTCATAAGTTCTCTATAGATTTTGGATACTAACCCTTAATCAGATATGTCATTTGTAAATATCTTCTCCCATTCTGTAGGTTGCCTTTTAGTTTTGTTGCTTGTTTCATTCCCTGTGCAGAAGGTTTTTATCTTGATGAAGTCCCAATAGTTCATTTTTGCTTTTGTTTCCCTTGCCTCCAGAGATTTGTCTAGTAAGAAGTTTCTGCAGCTGATGTCAAAGAGGTAACTGTCTGCGTTCTTCTTTAGGATTTTGATAGTTTCTTGTGTCATGTTTATGTCTTTCATCCATTTTGAATTTATTTTTGTCTATGGTGTAAAAAAGTGGTCCAGTGTCACTCTTTTGCATATTGCTGTCCAGTTTTCTCAACACCATTTGAAAGAACATCCAATGGAGGAAGTTCTTTCCGCTTTGTTGAAAATTAGATGACCATTGTGGGTTCATTTTCTGTTCTGTTCCATTGATCTGTGTATCTGTTTTTGTGACAGCACCATACTGTTTTGCTCACTACAGCTTTGTAATATAACTTGAAGTCTGGAATTGTGACACCTCCAGCTTTGCTTTTCTTTTTCAAGATTGCTTTGGTTATTTGGGTTTTTTTTGTAGTTCCATACAAATTTAGGATTGTTTGCTCTAGCTCTGTGAAAAATATTGGTGGTATTTTAATAGAGATTGCATTAAATGGGCAGATTGCTTCAGGTACTATAGACATTTTAACAATATTTTTTCTAATCCCTGAGCATGGAATGTTTTTCCATTTCTTTTTTTAAAAAAGATTTTATTTATCTATTTGACAGAGACAGAGATCGCAAGTAGGCAGAGAGGCAGGCAGAGAGAGAGGGGGAAGCAGGCTCCCTGCTGAGCAGAGAGCCCAGTGCGGGGCTCTATCCCAGGACCCCAGGATCATGACCTGAGCTGAAGGCAGAGGCTTAATCCACTGAGCCGCCCAGGCGCCCCTCTTAGTGTCATCTTCAGTTTCCTTCACAAGTGTTTTTATAGTTTTCAGGGTTTTTATAAGTGTTCTTATAGTTTTTTGGTATTCTGTGGTTAGGCCTATTCCTAGATATCTTATGATTTTTGGTGCAATTGCAAATGGGAACAGTTCCTTGATTTCTCTTTCTGAAGAAGCTTTTCATTCAAAAGGGCAGACCTGGCCAAGAATTGGACTATGTCCCTAGGGGTATGAGGCCAAGAATCCGGATATCTCCCTCTTTAAAGGGTACATCAGTTTGTTGGGGCTACCATAACCAAGTACTATAGACTGGTTGGCTTAAAGAACAGAAATTTATTTCCACACAGTTCTGGAAGCTGGAAGTCCAAGATCAAGGTGTTGGCAGGATTGTTTCTTCTGTCCTCAAAGGCCTTTCCACTTGGCTTGTAGAGAGCCATTTTCTCCCTGTGTCTTCACATGTCTTCGTTCCTCTGTGCTTCTGTCCTAATCTCTTCTTTTTATAACAACACCAGGCATATGGGGTTAGGGCCAACCTACTGACCTCATTTAACCTTAATTACCTCTTTCAAGTTCCTATATAGACATCCAGTCACATTTTGAGGTACTGAGAGTTAGGACTTGAATATATAAATTTGAGGGAACCCAATTTAGCCAAAGGACATAACATATTTCCCTTTGGGCCACAGAGAATCTGAAATATTTCAAATTCTTATTTTTCCTCTTTACCCCTGGGCCTTCAGAAAAGTCTGATCAACATTGCTTGGTAGTATTGAGAAAGGCAAAAGAAAGTGTGATCTTCCCCACATTCACATTTTGGTTGACACCAAGAGGTAGGGAAAGCACCAAATGATAAAAGGGACCATGTCCAGGAGCTCCTGCTAGGGACCAGCGTAACGGGGGATGGGGAAACTTGCTGGGAGGAGCTGGAAGCCATGAGCAAGGGCAGAAGCCCTGGAGCTGCACGGCTGTGTAAACAGCCATGTGAACCCCAGCCCCGCCCCCACTATGTGCCTGATCAAGGAGACCAGAAAGCAAGGGGGTCAAGTGGTCCAAATTCATTTATTCTTTCAAAAAATATTTATTGAACACCTATCATGTGCCAGACAGCTAGTTCTGGGATATTTAAAGGACAAAATAGACAAGATCCCTGCCTGGCCTAACAGTGATGAAGAAAAGAGATGATGATGAAATAGGTATCATTGTAGGTAGTGAAAGAACAATGTAGAGAAAAGAAACGAGTAAGGGAATAAAGAGTGAGGAAGGGGTGATATTTAAGACATAGTGATGAGAGGAAGTCTCTCTGAGGGGGTCACTCTGGGAGAGACCTGAAAGAAGCAATAGAGCAAGCCACATAGGGGCCATAGGGAAGCATCCCAGCACAGGCAGAGAGGAACAGGAAGACAGAGAAAGATTTCCAAAACATCTATATTTGTTCTCAGAGTATATCGACTAGGTTTTTTTGTCAGCCTCAGATCCCCTTCAAGGAAGAACTTGCTGTCCACTATTGAAAAGTGTGGTTCACTTACAGCCTCCACCAGTTTGCTTCATCGAGGTTCATCTTGGCTTTCAAGCTGGAGGCCCTACCATTCTCAGGGTATGAAGGTCTTTGTTCCCAGTTGATGACTGAGTAAGGAGGTGATAGCTGAAGGCACATTCTTCTTGGGAAGCCCACAGCAACTAATGGCACAAGGTGGTGGGAAAAAGCCTTGCCATCGCCACCCAATGCAACACTCCCAAAGCTGACAATCTTTGCCCCCCACAGGACTGAAAGAAGTCTCATCACAATCTGATGGCTTCCCCTGCCATCAATTTGGCTGGCTTCCTCCATTCCCTTGCACAGGTGCTAATCTCCAGGGCAACACCTGCACTCCTGACTCTATCTCAGCATCTGTTTCCCAGGCACAGCAAACTGAGACAGCTTTAAATTACAAAATGTTTCCTTAAATCCAAAGTAATCTCTGAGAGCAAGATGCTGACTGGAAATTTCATCCAAGACCATAAGCTGATAGATACCACACTCAAAGAGAGTTGTGAGAACTTGTCAAATCACTATGTTGTAAGCTTGAAACTAATGTAATATTATGTATCAACTATGCATCAATTAAAAAAGGTGAATTGTAGGACTTCAAGATAGGTTCTGAAAACCAATTCAATGATTAACTTTCACTGAGGGCATAAGAGAGTTGGGTTGTTGGAGATTAAGAGAAAGATTTAGACAGATTTTTTTTTTAGAGATAACTGTGGAAAAGCAAGGGGTGACTGTTCTTCACCTCAAGCCTTTGAAAAGTTTCAACAAGACCACGTAGAGTTGTTGAAATGTGTCCCTACTTGAGGTAAACACAACAGCCTGGTGTCCCATTCATGACAAAAAAAGCTCTCACAGGACAGAGATTAGCTGGGAAGAGTTTTCTGGGTTGGGAGTAGCCCACTCCCAGAGTTTGTAGACACAGAGAATGGCATTGGAGAGACAGCTAATCTGGACCTATTTAAATCTTGCCCAAGAGGACCCCCAAGAGAGGCAATAAAACTTCCCAGGGAGAATCTGACATCACTGACTTGTGGGGTAGAAGGGAATGCAGAGACAGGAAAATGTGTTACTCACTTATGGAAAGTACTATTAAATATCTTTAAGGGGGCCTCTGAAGGGCTCCCCCACCACAGCCCAGAGAAGGAGTCAGATGTTAAGACCCACCAGCCAAGTTTGCAAGATCTTAGTTAAAATCTTCAGTGATTTAGAGAGGGCCAACCTAGAGGGACTTTTACTCACTTGTCCTATTTGCTGCCATTCTCACACCCCACTCTAGGTGGTATGCTTTTTATTAGGCTCTCACCAACACAGGACATTTGCATTTAATGCACTTAATAAAATAAAACCACATTTTCAAATGATGACTGGAGGTTGCCTAGGACTCATCCTGTCCCATAAACCCCTAGAAGGCAGGTAGAGGATGTGAAGAGACAGAAAACACAGACCATCTCCAGATGCCATTGACATCACTGCTTTTCATCCTCCCAAACCAAGGCCTCATTGGTCAGATCGGCAAATCTCTGGACAATTGTAATTCTGAAAAATTGCTATGCCTTGATGAAATCTACTTGCATTTTTTAATCACAGTTTGGGGTTTAGGAAAGTGTGAAAAGTGTCTCGTTTCTTCTCAAAGACACATAGTCCCCTCTCTCTGACCACAGCTGCTTTGGGAAATACTTTAAAAGCCTATTCTTTCTTGGCTCTGAAGGCAGCCCCCTTTCCAGACAACCACTTAGTTCTCCTTCTCCATCCCTCACTGATTTAACAAGCTAAGGATGTCTGAACTTGGCCTTATTACCAATGGGATCTGATGGTTTGCATCAAGAAGCAACAGCTGCCTTATGAAGTGTCACATCTCCCCTCTCTCATGTTGTGGAATCTTTTGCCACATTTATGGCCCATGACTAATGGAAGTGTCACAGGGTGCCAAGTCCTTTCCAATTACAAACTGTAGTTGGGCCAAACCTACAGGTGATAATAAGCCATGCTGGAGGCACATACTCATAACGCTTAGCCAGTGGATCCCCACATAGTTGATGTATCTGCTAGTTCAGGCCTGTGAGGGGCTGGCCAAGGCAGGCCACTTCACTCCAACCCTTTCTCTTTCAACAAAGATTCAAGACACAGAACCCAGCTTTGCTCCTCCACAGCAAAAAGTTGCCTCTTTTGACTGTGTCACAAGAAAGGAAAGGAAACAGCAGTCTGAAAGTGTTGGGGAATGAGGAGATTTCAAGAAAAACTTTAAAAACAAAAAGTACTGAGGGCCTATCTGAGCCTGACGGTCTGCTGCTGAGGATCACATTCCTACAAACGTTGGCAGCTTTGCAAGGAGTTGGCCTGTTGGCACTCCTCTCTGCCAAGAAGAGGACCTTGCAAAGAGATGTCACTGACTGATCTAATGCAGACAACTGAAGCCTTTTTCAAGAGAAGACAGTTAGGAAACACAATTTAAAAGAAACCAGAAGGATTGACCCCACCCAGTCCCAGGCTCTCAGGGGCCACTGACATTTGTTTCACTGGTTGGAACATAACTTCTGTGGCTCATCTGATTTCACATTTTGCCTAGTGCAGGTCATCTGATATTGATCACAAAACAGCAGAGTTAAAAAGCTATAGCTGGATATGACAGCATCAGTAATTACCACGTCTGACTGGGGAAGAAAATGTAGCCCAGCCCTCAATTCCCCATTCAGAGCTTTTATTACAAGATGAATCAGGCAACCTAAGAGGTTCACAGGAAGACTGGACAGGCAGAGACCATAGTAGCATTTCCAAGGGGAGTGTGCACAAGGAACACTAGCCTATGAAAGTTTCTTTTACAAAGCATCCCTTGTTCAAAAAATTGTAGGAAACAATGGAAGACAAATGAGAGCACCACAAATAAACCCACCCGTATATTGTCATTAATTTACAACAAAGGAGCCAAGAATATACAATAGGGAAAGGACAGTCTCTTCAATAAATGGTGCTGGGACAACTGGACAGGCACATGCAAAAGAATGGAACTGGACCACTCTCTTACATCATACACACAAAAAAGCTCCTGAATTGGGTTAAACACTTAAATATAAGACCTGAAACCATAAAACTCCTAGAAGAAAATGTAAGGGTAAGCCCAATCTTGGAGATTATTTTTTTGGATCTGACACCAAAAGCAAAAATAAATAAATGAGATTATACCAAACTAAACAGCTTCTGCACAGAAAAAAAATCAACAAAATGAAAAGGCAACCTACTGACTGGGAGAAGAGAATTGCAAATCATACACCTGATAAATGGCTAATATCCAAAATATGTAAAGAACTCATACAACTCACTAGCAAAAATCAAACAATTCAATTAAAAATGGGCAGAGGATCTGAATAGACATTTTTCCAAAGAAACATCCAGATGGCCAACAGGTACATGAAAGGATGCTCAACATCATTAATCATCAGAGAAATGCAAATCAAAACCCCAAAGAGATATCACTTCACACCTGTCAGAATGACTATCAAAAAGACAAGAAATAACAAGTGTTAGCAAGAATGTGGAGAAAAAGGAACCCTTGTGCATTGTTGGTGGGGATGTAAATTGGTGCAGTCAATAAGAAAAACAGTATGAAGGTTCCTCAAAAAATTAAAAATAGAAAAAAATTAAAAATAGAATTACCATATGATTCAGCAACTCCACTTCTGGACCTTGATCTGAAGAAAACAAAAACACTAATTTGAAAAGATATCTGCACCCTCATGTTCATTGCAACATTATCTATAATGCCAATATATGGAAACAA
>ML096659.1:0-40924 GCA_003697995.1 Taxidea taxus jeffersonii | reverse complement strand
TCTGGAATTCTTACATGAGATAATATATTTTGTAATATTTAGACAAATTTCAGTAGGAATATTCTGTCACTTGCAGTTAAAGAAAATCCTATCTGATATACCTTCCCAAAGCTCTCAGGAACCAGAATAAAATGTTTTGTTTTGAAACCTTGCCACTTGAGAAATTAAATCATGGACAATTTTTAGCAGATTTCTTAGTAATAGGGACTGGTTCAATAAATTGTGGCAATACTATATATTCATGGAAAATCCTCCTTTAAGAAAACTGTATAATGACACAGAAAATTATTTCAGTGGGTTTTAAGTGAAAAAACAAGTATGGTATAAATGAACTAAAAAATATTAATGTTAATACTCAGAACTGTTAACATTTACTTTATTCTATTTCATCTTTCAAGTTTTCTATTGAGAAGATGCATTGTGATACACCTGGGTGGCTCAGTTGGTTAGGTGTCAGACTCTTGATTTTGGCTCAGATCACGATCTCTGAGTCATGAGGTCAAGCTCCATGTTGGGCTCAGCCCTGGGTGTGGAGCCTTTTTGTGATTCTCTCTCCCCCTCTGCCCTTCTCACTTCTCTCTCTCTCTCTCTCATTTTCTTTCTCTAAAAAACAAATAAATAAGTAAAAGAAAATGCATTTGTTTTTTAAATGATGGTATTTGAAAAAAAAAATAATGTAGGGTTTTTCAAGTGTTCTTTCTTCTCTTTCTTCCTCTCAGGAAAAGTTCCACGTGTCCAGCATCAAAGAACATATCTTGGGGCAGAAGGTGGCCAGGACTCTGAAGCAACCTATGTTTCAAAAAGGCAGCCTTGTGAGCTGTTTGGACAAAGTTGTCAAGGAAGCCATAAAAGGTGACCATTTCTCTTGCTACACAAGGGTTATGGGCAATGTGAGAAGACTTTCTCGAGCCTGATGAGCATATCCAGGTTTGCCTTCCTGCCTAAGTCACTCACCATTGGGAATGAGGCAGGTGCAAACTGGTCTCCTAGCTTCAGAAGAGGTGACAGGGTTTGAGGAACATCTCCTATGAGGTAACTTACTGGAGAGGAAGTAGAGGTTTTTGTAGGATGGGGGAAAAAATCCAAAAGGGAAGCCAGAATAAGAAAGCAGAAAGAAACCCAAACCAGCAACACGAGGAGATAAATCACAGAATTAAGAGGGAAGAGAAATGGTACTAAGAAGCCTGGTTGCTGGCAACCTCTCCTCAGGTGAGTCCTGGACATCTGAAATTGCCAGCACTTGGTGCCAACATACAGATCTTCCCAGGCATCAATAGCTCATGCAGCAGTCCCTACTGTGTAGAGTGGACAGGACACAGGCTAGTCCCACATGGCCAACTCAGAAGTACACCATCCTGTTATGTGTGTGTTGCCAAAACATGTGGAAAACCTTCTGAGAACGCAACACCACTGATGTGCATCTGGGGATACAAGTTAGACTCACTGAAACCACCAGTACAAACTCAAACCACATCTTGAGAGGTTGTGTGGTAGAGGAGAGGCTGCGCTGTGTTATGCTTCAGAAGATCTGAGTTCAAGGGGCACCTGGGTGGCTCAGTGGGTTGAAGCCTCTGCCTTCGGCTCGGGTCATGGTCCCAGGGTCCTGGGATTGAGCCCCACATCGGGCTCTCTGCTCAGCGGGGAGCCTGTTTCCCTTCCTCTCTCTCTCTCTGCTTGCCTCTCTGCCTACTTGTGATCTCTGTCTGTCAAATAAATAAATAAAAATCTTAAAAAAAGAAAAAGAAGATCTGAGTTCAAGCCTCATGTCTGGTAGTACTGGCTGGGTGACTGATTGCCCATTAAATGCCTCTAGACCCCAGTTCCTCCATCTACAAAATAATGATGATTTCACAAGTTTGTTATAAGAATCTTGTGGAAGAATAAATGTGAACATGCTTTATGAAACTACAGACATCTCTATAGCATAAAGTATTATTAGTGAGTTTGAAGTCCTGGTTAGGAAAATTAAAAAGTAGAAAACTAGGGACTATAAATATGCTCAGGGGCAATTTTTAACCCATGCTTATCTAAAGAAGAACCACAAGAGAACAGATCTACCCCTTGGGGAAGACAGTGTTGACAGAAAGAAAGCTGAACCCTATGGGGATGCCATCTTTCATATCAAGGGGAACTATTTGCAAATATTAAAGAGTAGGGCTAATATTGTTGACAAAGAACCAAAGCTCAAATGATCTGAAGGAATTTGGAGATCTTTTCCTTGGGACTTCATGTTAAACAAATTATTTCTGCCCCTCCTTCCCCCAAAACTTAGACATTCAATCCCAGGACCAATGTCAGCAGAGCATAGAAAAATTACATTTCTGTTAGTGGGTCCTCCAGGAGGCAGACTCAGAGGTGCAGTTAAGAGTGCAAGAGATGTATTGGTAGGAGATGTTTGGGAAAGGTAAGGGGAGAGGAAGGAATTGGGGCAGGGAGAGCCTCAAACCTTGATGCAGATCTGACAAAGCCTCAGCCAACACAACAGGGAGCTCGGGAATGAAGATTCCCCATGAAAGGTATCCCTCCGTGGGAAGAGATGGCCAGACCTTACTGCCTTTGCCATTGGCTCTAGCTGTTGGCTGGGGCTGCCCAGGAAGTGCATGACTTCAGCTCAAAAGATGGATCCTGAGATGGACCCTGAAATGCACACATTTGGAAAATATCAGCTAACTGTCCTTCTAATGGTTGAGCCACATATGGAGCAGCCCCCTGAGTCATGGAGCTGCCAGGAGACTGAAGATGTTCAGACACTATGCATTTTTAAAGGTGGCCTCTGCAGCAGAATAGCTCAGTGAAAGCATGCTGGGCCCATAAAGGTGGTCTCTTCAAAGTCTAGACTGGACTATTGAATGAGGTAATGGAGATCACCAGGGTTTAATAGGAGTTTGCCAAGAAAATGCCATGATAGCTCATCGCACTTCCTATTTTTAGCATTACTAGTTTGGCCCACCAGCAGAACTCTGACAATAGAGCATAATTGGATTGCAGTAAGATATTCATTCATCAAAGTCATTCTTATAGCCTTATCATTGACATAGATGTACAGGTAAGAGTTTATTCTGAGCAAATTCTGATATTTAAAACAATCATATCTACAGAGATCAATCAGTAAGACCTATGTTAGCAACTAATATTTTAAATTCAAAAGTCCAAAACCAGGATTTTTGTCTTCTTTCCACAGTAACTCCTCTTCCTCATTCCCAGGTTCTGCCAATAGTATTCTATTTTCCTAGACATCCAGATTTGAAAGTTCTGAGTTTCCATGGATTCTTATTGCTCCCTCATTCTTTTCACAGACTCAGTTTCCTAGTCAGGCAGACTATGCTTCTTATTATCTCTTACATTCATCCTTTTGTTTCCATACCTACTGCCATGTTCCCTGGGCACCATCTCTTCAAACCAACCTCATGTCGTGGTCATCTAAGTATTTCCCATATATCAGTCCATCCCATGTCACCTGCGTTGACCTTTCCTGCCACTCCAAACCATTCACCTGCTAGCCAAGGCTCCTTTATCTATGTCTCTCCTCCTACTACTTGCCCAAGTGTTCCATGCCTAAGGTCAGACAAATCAAAGCACTGCCCTTGCTGTGCCTCTTCCTGATTGTCAGCTGCCTTGCGCATTTCTTCAGTGCTGAGCTATGCACTTTTAAAATCGTCCAGTGTTTCTGAAATTATGAAGCACCTTATATTCAACATGAGAATAAACTGTCAGCCTCAGAACTGAAAAAGAAGTTACAAAAGGACGACTGAGAATTTCGCAACATGTAGAAGAGAACAATTCATCTAACTGTCATTGCAACTGTACATTAACTTTGGATCCCTAAGTTTTACTCAAAATGAGGCAGCATATGCTAGAAACTGCTCTGGATGCTTGAGGCAAAACAGGTAAAAATCTCTACCCTGATGGAGCATACATCATGAGGAACAGCTGCCAGGTTCTGAAAAATCTATCTGTCTTGAGGTCTGGTTGAGTTTTAAGAGAAGCTGTTTAACTTCTAGTGACAAATAACTCAACTAGGGGGAAAAAATGAAACTAAGTTTCCAACCAAATAATACATGGAGACCAAACCTGCTATATTGTGTGTGATAGAAAAAAAATGGAGATAGTAGCCTGTGCTTTGTTACCCCTGTATTTTCCTCTTTCTGCCCTACACCGTCCCCCATTCAAGCCAAGAATTCATCCCTTTCTTATTTCCTCCAGAGGATAATGTGGCAGGTTAGAAAATAAACAAGGCCTAAGAAAGAAGGGATCTAGGATCCACCTCTTGGTAGTAGTAGGAACCCAGGAAAAGGGAGCAAAAAGGAAATGGCACTCGAGGTTCATCTAAAGGTACGTGGTGGGCAGCCTTGTGGTCCACTTGTGTCCCAAGTGGAACTTGAAGGCATTGAGAAGCAACTGGAGCTGGACATGACAGACCATATGGAAAGGAAACACTGACACCAAATATTCCCATTTAGTGGCTGCATGTTAAATAAATCTCTCAGAGTGAAATTACAGAAGAGAAAAGAACTCAAGAAATAATTGTGCTAAGATTTCCCACCAATCCAAGATGGAGGGTTCAAAGTAGAAATCAAATTAAGTCATAAACTGTAAAGTTATATGTCTTACACATCTAAGTGTATAGACTGAAAATCTTACCTCCTATACTTGCCATGTCATGAGATTAAAGGTGCCAAAGAGACCAAGTAATATAAGAATATTATGAAAAGTAGCAGATCACTTGGAATGTGGGAGCAGAAGAGCAATTCAGGAAAATCCTCAGACTCTGAATGTGAAAAACACATTCAGAATTTGGTAATATTACTAAAAAGGAATGTAGCATATATTAAAAATTACAGGGATAATTTAAATCACTTTTTAATGAATTCTTGATGTAGTGTTTCTTATAATTTTTTCTTTAAAAGCTGCTATTTAAATTGATGTTGGCTCTTACAATTCACGGCATTTTGGAAATGAGAAAAAAATTGTTTTTCATCATTTTTAGGATTTTCAGCTGTCAAAATCTTATCCATCAGCAACCAAACTGTCAAAAATAAGGGCTTTGTTAACTAAATTGTGCTACCTCTATATAATGGAATGCAATACTTATAAGTGGTCTCATAGAAGAATATTTAATGACAGGAGAAAATGTTAAAGTTAAGTTTAAAGAAAAGAAAACTTTGTGTGTGTGTGTGTGTGTTCTGTGTGTGTGTAATCTACAGGTCTGCCTTAAGACGTCTCTCATGCCTGCTAACTCCAAAGATTGTGCTTTAATCTAATAGCCAAATGACACACCTGAGGCCCCATCTCATACACCTCATATGGGAGGTCTACCAGTGTTACAGTGATAAGAGTAAGGGGTTTCCTTAGATGCCAGGGCTAAACCCAGTCCTAGGTATACTGAGGTATTGGTAACCCTAATCAGTGCTCTTCCCAATGTCTCAGGAGCTCATGTCCTCTCTACAACAGCCCATTGCTCTACTGGCCATGAGCAATTTCCCTGGGCTCTTGGCTGCCCCACTGCCAAGTCCACTTGCAGGATGTAAAATAAGGCCTTGAGGTAAGTGCCATACTTACTATGGTAAGTGCCATAAATATTTTGCTAAATCACATTGAACCTGGAATGCCAGTTCCAACACTTTGCCCAGGGCTCTGTTATTAGTCCTGCACTCTTTTCAGCGTTTCTATACTTTTTTATTAACACAGTGGATAAACACATACTTGCAAATACTTCAGATAATGGAAATTGGTAACAACAAACCCTCAAGTCTAAAATACCTCTAAGACTGAAACTAAAGCCAAGCCCAAGAAACAGTGAGTGACATCAGCACCATGCCTGAACAGGAAGTTTCTTAGTTCATGTCCCCCTCTTCAACAAATATTTGGTATCCACACACAGACAAATGTGCCTCTGTGGGACCTATGTATTCCAGCACCATACACCAACAGACTCCGGAGAAGTGTCACCCACCCACAGAATGAGCAAGAGACATACAGACCTCAGTCCTGGTTGTGGACCCTTCGGTGACCTGTGGACTGTCTCCAGGCCCTCTTGGCCACATTCCAAGATCATCTAGAAAACACCATCTTAGACAATCACTCACAGATGACAGAGCCTTTGTGGAACTCCAGGTTTCCAGCTGAGAAAGTCCAGCATAATTTTGGAGCAAAAAAATATAAGTTTGGATGCACTGAAGAGAGTAAGAGGTACAGTATGACTTTACCTGCATCATCCTTCTTCTGAGGCAACCCAGCAAGGGCCAAGAAAGATCTCAGCCCATGATTTTTCCCCACAGGGGAGAATAAGAGCATGCGAGCAAGCATCCAGATTGCCCAGTGGTGTGAGACACTGCCAAAGAGGCTCTTCTCACTCTTACCCCATCCAGAGTACTGAATAGTGAGCTGTATTATTGAGGGGTGGGAAGAGACTGGAAAAGCAACCGATAGGACTCTTGGAGAGTATTAAAAGGATGCAGATCTTACTAAACTGCATAATGGACTCCATCAAGAAGGCTGCCTATGAGCCACTAGGGGCACCTCAACCTCAAATTTTTCCAACTGGCCATGGCACCATCAACACTCCTTGAATTTAACCCCCACACACCTCTACCCTGTGGCAGGCTGCCTGTGTATGCGCCTTGTGGTGACAAGAGCAAGGTTTGTCAGGTGACTAGTTAGCACATGTAGAAAACTGACCCAAATCTGTGGGCCAGGAAGAGACCGCAAACTTGAGCCTTAGTACTACCTTTGAGAGGAAAAAAGTGAGGCTGTTGGCACTCTCTTTGGTGCTTTGCAAGATGGAGAAGAGACATACCCCATTTAAGAATTCTGCCACAAGAGGGAGCAAGGAATGTAGAGAAGGTGTATCCATAGAAGTTTCAGAATCCCTAGCAAGACTGACAGAACGTATTTCTCTCCCAAAAGCAGTTAGTAAGCAGTAAGACTGAAGAAGATGACTGCTACTCCAAATGTGAAGACAAGATTGCAAAACTTCAAGGAACATCGAAAATCAAGGAAGCATGACACAACAAGGATCACAAAATCTTCCAGTAACTCACCCCAAAGAGATGGAGATCTGTGATTTACCCAGCAAAGAATTCAAAATAACTGTGTCAAAGAAACTCTCTAAGGTACAAGAAAACACAGAATGACAACTCAAACAAATAAGAAAAACAAAATATGAACAAAACAAGAAGTTTAACAAAGTGATAAAAATCATTAAAAAAATTCTAGAGCTGAAGAACATAATAAATGAAATGGGGGGGGATGCATTAGAAAGTATCAACAACAGAGTGAATCAAGCAGAAGGAAAAAGTCTTAGAAGACAGAAACTTTGATGGGCACCTGGGTGGCTCAGTCAGTTAAGCATCCAACTCTTAATTTCAACTCAGGTCATGATCTCAGTGTTGTGGGATCAAGCCCTGCATTGAGCTCCATGCTCAGTAAGGAGTCTGCTTGAGATTCTTGCTCTCCCTCTCCTTATGCCCCTCCTCCCGTTCTCTCTCTCTCTCAAATAAATAAATCTAAAGAAGAGGAAAAAGAAGAAGGAGGAGGAGGAGACAGGAATCTTGAAATTATCCAGTTAGAGAAGAACAACGAAAAAAGAATGAAAACCGGGATCTATGGGATACCATCAAAAGAAGCAATTTGCAAATGATTGCAGTTCCAGAGAAGAATTAAGGGAGTGGAGGGGCGCCTGGGTGGCTCAGTGGGCTAAAGCCTCTGCCTTCGGCTCGGGTCATGTTCCCAGGGTCTTGGGATCGAGCCCCGCGTCGGGCTCTCTGCTTGGTGGGGGGCCTGCTTCCCCATCTCTCTCTCTCTCTCTGCCTGCCTCTCTGCCTGCCTGTGATCTCTCTGTCAAATAAATAAATAAATAAATAAATAAATAAATAAGGGAGTGGAGGCAGAAAGCTTATTTAAAGAAAAATGGCCAGGAACTCTCCAAATCTGGGACGTTAATGAAGCTCATATTTCACCAAACTCAAAGAAATCCTCTATAAGACATATAATTAAATTTTGAAAAACCAAAGAAAAAGAATTTTTAAACCAGAAAGTGAAGATCAGCCTGTAACCTAAAAGGAAACTTCCAAAAACTTATTAGTGGGCTTTGCAGCCATGAAAATATACAAACACTGGTAAAGGTAAGTATGCAGTCAAATTCAGAATCCTCTAGGGCTGTAATAATGGTGGTGTATTAGCCACTTAACTTGAGTATAAAAAGTGAAGGACAGAGTACTAAAAGTAACTGTAGCTAAGACAAAGTGGCCCCCAGGACCTCAGGACCGTGTGGGGTCTCATGGTGACAATCATCCAGGCTTTCTGGCCAGTGAAATCCTGGCCTCAGGATTATAGCCTGGTGGGTGAGGACAGGCCCTGTTCAGCAGGCTGGGAGGGCTTGATGCCTGAGGGTAGGAGTGAGCTATGGGACTCAACATTCAGACTCCTTTGGATCAGTCCCTGATTCAGGGCCATGTAGGGATAGACCGGTTAAAATTTTAAATAAATAAATAAATAAAGCCATAATAATTGTTAACGGATATATAACATAAAACAAGATAAATTATGACATCAAAAACATGAAAGGGGCGCCTGGGTGGCTAAGTCGGTTAAGTGCCAGTCTCTTGACTTTGGCTCAGGTTGTGATCTCAGGGTCTCAAGATCAAGCCCTGCGTAGGGCTCTCCACTCCACAGGGATTCTGCTTGAGGATTCTCTTTCCCTCTCCCTCTGCCCCTCCCCTACTCTCTTTCTCAAATAAATAAGTATTTTAAAAAAACATAAAAGGAGGAAGTAAAAGAGTAGTTTTTGAATGTAATCAAAGTTAAATTGTTATTGGCATAAAATAAACTGTTATATCAATAAGATGTTTTATGCAAGTCTCATGATAACCACAAAGCAAAAACCTACATACAGTAGATTCACAAGAGATAAAGAGAAGAGAATCAAAGCTTACCTGGAAAGTCATAAATTCACAAAGGATGGCAGCAAGAAGGAAAGAAAGGAACAAGGAAACTTCAAAGCATCCAAAAACCATGAATAAAACAGCACTAGTAACTCCTAACCTATAAATAATTACTCCAAATATGAATGGATTAAATTCTCCAGTCGAAAGAAATAGAATGGCTGGTTGGGGAAAAGAAGCAACAAGAATCAACTATGTGATGCCAACAGGAGACTCTTTAGCTTTAAGGACACACAGATGTACAAAGTGAAGGGGTAGAAAAAGAAATTCCATGTATGAGGAAAACAGACAGTAAGGTAGATATACCTACATCAGACAAAAGACTGTAAGTTGAAAATGGTAACAAAACTAAAGAAGGTCATTATATAATGATAGAGAGATTAATTCATCAAGAACATATAATGATCATAACTATATATACACCCAACATCAGAGTACCTAAATATGTTAAGCAAATACTAACAAATCTAAAGGGAGAAATAGACAAGAATACAATAATTGTAGGGGACTTTCAGCAATGGCTAGATTATACAGACAGAAAATCAACAGGAAAATGTTGGACTTGAACCATACATCAGACCAAATGGACCTAACAGACATTTTTGAACATTCCGTTCAACAGCAGCAGAATGCACATTCTTCTCAATTTCACATGGAACATTCTCTAAGATAAATCACATAATAGGACACAAAACAAGTCTTGGCAAATTTAAGAAGGTTGAAATCATACTACATATCTTCTTTAACCACATGCTATAAAACTATAAATCAACAACAAAAGGAGAGATGGAAAATGTACAAGCATGTAGAAACTAAACAACACACTTCTGAAAAACAAATGGGTCCAAGAAGGAATCAAAAGGAGAATTAAGATTGTCCACCTTAAGTCAGAACTTTTACCACCATCCAGTGGTAACAAGGCCATCATTGCCCTGCAATATCACTAGAGACCACAGTGGGGAGTAATAATGGGGCACTCGTGATGTCCCAGCTAGAGTAAAATCAGCAGAGGCTTAGTGGAGGTCAGAAGTTCCCATAGCCCCTCAGAAGTAAAAAACCCCTCCTTCCCAGGTGTCAACAATAGCTGAGTGGGAGCCCAAACTTCCCTCTGGAAGTAATGAGGTGGTTCTGTCCCTGCTAGTCCCTTTCCAGTGGTATTTCAAGAAGTCAGCTAAAACATAATACTTAAATAAGATCTTGAATCTCAAAACACAATATCAAAAATGTCCAGATTTCAATTGAAAATCACTCATCGTACCAAAAACTAGGAAAACCTCAACTTGAATGAAAAAAGACAATCAGTAGATGCCAACAGCAATATGACATAGATGTTGAAATTATCAAACAAAGATTTTAAAGGAGCCATTGTAAAAATACTTTGGTGATCATTACTAAGACATCTGATACAAATTCAAAAAAACAGAAAGACTGAGTAAAGAAATAGAAAGAAGATACAAAGAACAAAATGGAAATTTTAGAACTGAAAAATACACTAACTGAGATTAAGACTTAATGGAATGAAGGGAACAAGAAAATAATTGGTAACTTTGAAGATACACCAATAAAAATCATCCAATCTGACAAGAGAGAAAACATACTAAAAAAAAATAAGAATCATGACCTCAGTGATCTATGGAAATACAACAAAAGGTCTAACATTCATGTCATCAGATTGTCAGTAGGAGAATAGAAAGAAGGAGGGCTTGAAAAAGTATTTGAATAAATAGTGGTTGAAAAGTTTTGAAATTTCACCAAAGACATAAATGTACACATTCAAGAAGTTGAGTGAATTATGAACAGAATAAATTCAAAGAAATCCACTCTAGTAGACAAAAGTTCTCAAAACTAAACACAAAGAAAAAATATTGAAAGCAGCCAGAGACTAATCTATAGGTAAAGAACAATGAGTGAAAGTGGATTTCTCTATTAGAAACCATATGAGCCAAAAGGAAATGGAACATTTTTGAAATACTAAAAGAAAAGAATCATCAGCTCAGAATTCTAAATCCACAGAAAATATCCTTCAAGAAAAGAGGGCAAATAAAACATTTTCAGATGAAAGAAAATGAAGAGAATTTGTCAATGGCAGACTTACTCTAAAAGAATAACTGAAGGAAATTCTCTAAACAGAAAGGAAATGATAAAAGAAGAAATCTTGTATCATCAAGAAGGGAGAAAGAGCAATGGAAAGAGTAACAATATGGGTGAATACAATATGCCTTTCTTTTCCTCTTGACTTGACTAAAATTAACACTTGATTTTTTTAAAACAAAAATTATAACACCATCTAGTGTGGCCCTAAATGTATATGGAGGGAATATTTAAGACAATTACATTATAAGTAGGGGAGTTAAGATTTCTTTAAGATTTCACTTAAAGTCGTAAGCTGTTGACACCACTAGACTGGGACAGTGGTGTATGTAAAATGTAATAGCGGCAACAACCACTAGTAAAGCTATACAAAGAGATACACTTAAAAGCACTATAGATAACTCAAATGGAATTCTAAAATGTTCAAGTGGTAGGACAAAGAGAACAAATAAAAGTAACATTAAATGGCATACTTAAGCCCTAACTTTTCAATATTTGCATTTAATGTTAATGATCTAATATGCCAATTAAAAGACAGGGATTGGTGGTGTGGAGTAAAAATAAAACATGACCCAACAATACTGTCGACAAGAAACACATTTTAAATATAACAATATAATTAGGTTGGAAGTAAAGGATGGAAAAAGATACACCATACAAACATTAATCAAAAGAAAGTGGGAACAAGCTGTATTAATATCATATAAAGTAGACTTGAGGGCAAGGAAAATTATCAAGAATAGAGAGGGACATTCCATAGTGATAAAAGGGTCAATCCATCATAAAGACATAGTAATCTTAAATGTGTACACCAAACAAGACAGCTATTAAATATATGAAGCAAAAACTGATAAAATTAAAAGAGAAAATTTTTTAAATCCACAATTATAGTCAATCCACAACTGATAAGCAAGAAGATAGAAAATCAGCATAGATATATAATAACCAACACTGTCAACCAGCAACACCTAGTCAACATTTTTACAACACTCTGCCCAGCAAGAGCAAAATGCACATTCTTGGCAAGAGCTCATGAAACACACACCAAACCAGACTATATCCTGGACCATAAACAAACCTGTACAAATTTGAAATAAAAAATTGAAATGAGGGGTTCCTGGGTGGATCAGTGGGTTAAGCATTTGACTTCAGCTCAGGTCATGATCTCAGGGTCCTGGACTGGAGCCCCAGTCCTGCTTAGCGGAGCGGAGAGTCTGCTTGACCCTCTCCCTCTCCCTTTGCCCCTCCCCCAGCCCCTGCTCACTCTCTCTCTCTTTCAAATAAATAAATAAAATCTCCAAAAAAAATTTGAAACCATACAGCGTGTTTTTGGACCATAGTGGAATCAAACTAAAAATCAGTTAACAGGAAAAAAGCAAGAAAATGTCCAAACATTTTGAAACTAAACAACAGACATTGAAATAATTCATAGGTCAGAGAAGATGTCTCATGGAAAAATCTTTGAGTACATGGAACTGACTACAAATAAAAGTACAATATACCAAGTATTGTGGGATACAGCTAATATAGTGTCCAAAGAAAAATTCATAATATAAAATGCTTACATTAAAATGAGGAAAGCTGCCAAATAAATAATCTAAGATCTTATCTCAAGAAACTAAAAAAAGAAGAGCATGATAAATCCAAGCCAACAGAAAGAAAGAAATAATAAAGGTAAGACTAGAAATCAATGAGATTGAAAATAGAAAAGCAAAGAGGCAACTCACAGTGAACATGTGGAACCCAAATTTTAAAATATAATACCATTTATAGGATGCGGATCTTGGAATGTACAAAATAGTACAAAATACTGATGAAAAGAAGAAATAAAACTCCCTATTTGAGGATGACATGATAATCTACATAGAAAATACCAAGGAATTGAAATGCCTGAGTGGCTCAGTCGGTTATGTGTCTGCCTTCTGGGCAGGTCATGGTCCCAGGGTCCAGGGATTGAGTCCAGCATCAGGCTCCTTGCTCAGCAAGCGAGTTTGTTTCTTGCTCTGCCTGCTGCTCCCCTACCTGTGCACTCGCTCTCTCCTTCTCTCTCTGACAAATAAATAATTTTTTTTAAAAAATGCCAAATCTACAAAAAAAATCTCTTAGAACTAAAAAAAATCTCTTAGAACTAATAAATCATTTCAACAAGGTCACAGGATATAACAGCAACATACAAAACTCAATTATATTTCTATATATTTGCAACAAACACACAGACACCAAAATTTAAAACATGACACCACTTCCAAATGCTCCTTCAGAAATAAAGTACTGAAGTGTACAGGACTTAGATGCTGAAAACTACCAAATGCTGATGAAAGAAATAGAAGATCCAAATAAATAAAGAGGCATAACATGTTTATGCAATTGAAAACTCGATATAATAAAGATGTCAATTCTCCCCAAACTGATACACAAATTTAATGCAATCCCTATCAAAATTCCAGCAAGGTTATTTTTTGTAGGTATAGACAAGATTATTCCAAAATTTATATAGAAAGGCAAGTGAACTAGAATAGCTAGAATAATTGTGAAAAGGAAGAAGTTGGAAGGCTCCGTTTACCCAATTTCAAGACATAGTATATAGCTACAATGATCAAGATTGTGTGACAGTGACAGAGGAACAGACACATAGGTCAATGGAACAGAACTGAGAATCAAGACATATCCACCTATAATTACAGACAATGGATTTTTGACAAAGGCGCAAAAGCAATTTGATGGAAGAAGGATAGATTTTTTAATAAATGGTGCTGGAGCAATTGGATATCCATCGGCAAAACTATGAACCTGCTTGACCTAACCACATCCTACAGAAAAATTAATTCAAACTGGGTCATAGATTTCAATGGAAAGTATAAAACTATAAAACTTTTATAAGAAATCATAGGAGAAAAACCCCTGGGGTCTAGGGCTAAGGGAAGAGTTCTTATACTTGACACTAAAACCATGATCCATAAAAGGAAAAACATTGATTCTGCAAAAGACCCTGTTGAGGAGATGAAAGACAAATTACCACATGGGAGAAAATATTTGCAGGCCACATATCTAACACAGAACTAGTATCGAGAATATATAAAGAACTCTCCCAACTCAAGAATTAAACACAACGGAACATTCCCCTGAGGAGGACAGCGAGGTTATAAGCATATATTTAATCATCGGAGAACAACCATTAACCTGCTCTTCCTGCCAATAGTTAGTCAAACCGCCCGATTCTCCTGAGACCATCCCCGGCCCCCTCTTATCTGCCTTGTCCCTCCTCTCCTATCCCAAGCCTGCCTTCCCTGGTTTGGTCCTCATATGCTCTCTCCATTCCTAAATTAGCACTCCCTTCCACTCCGTGCGGTGGACCTTATCTTGCTGTCAGAAGAAAGGCAATTGTGGGTGCCACCAAGTCAGGCTGGCATGCAGAAAGGAGGCAGGTGAAGGGAAGGGGGACTGGCAGGCGGGCACAGGGTTGGGGGATGGCAGGTCGAGGGACAGACATAGCTGGGTGCAGGCAGAAGAACCTTTCCGGTGCTCCCTTGTCACATCAGAGACCATCAGATTCCTTCCTCTCCCTGCTCAGGTCTGTGAGAGGAGCTAAAACATGGGCTAACTTGAGTTTTTCTATTCCTGAAGCAGCCAAACGTTTTTGCCACTGGAATCAGTGTTAAATGCACCATTTAATGACCAGCAGACTGACCTAGAGTTATTTCACAGCCAAATAGAACCAAAGTGGGGCTGGGATGGCTTGTCAAAGGGTGAGCCAAAGTATCCACTGCGGAGGGGGGAAATTGCTTTGTGTGTGTGTGTGTGTGTGAGAGAGAGAGAGAGAGAGAGAGAGAGAGAGAGAGATCCACAGGGAGAGATGTAACCGGGGCGTTGGGGGCATGTGCACGAATAGGGACAGATGTGCCCAGAACTGAAACAGTGGAGGGTGGAGACCTTCAGGATCCTTTGAAACTCCCAGGTGGAATCCAGGTCGGACACACATCCTGAATGGACCTTTCCTGCCCAGCCAGGATATCCTGTGTTTGTCAAAAGGACCACACAGGGAAGCCCTGACCATTGTCCTTCCCAAAATCTGCCCGTCAGCCCTTCCCCAGCCTGAGGCAGCCGCCCCAGACAGAGGAAGAGTAACTCTGGAAACGGTGTTATCAGCATCCTCCATGGACTTCCTCACCTCCTTTCCAGCCCTGTTAGCCCCAAGCTCCTTAGCATCCTCAAGCAGAAATTGGGGAAGCTGAGATGGGGTCAGCGCCCGGGACCCAGGCCCCTCTCTTTTGCCAAGCCCTAGCCCTGTGCAGCTCTGAGTGAGCAGCTGAAGGCTGTGGGCGGGAATCCGGAGCAGGAGATGGAGCCCCAGCTGGGACCCAAGGCTGTGGGCCTCTGCCGGGGCCGCCTGGTGCTGCTGCTGTGGGTCTCAGCCCTGAGCTGTTCTCTTTCCTCGCTGGCTTCTCCTTCTCCTTCTCTGGTGCCCCGAAGCAGAACCAGCTACAGTTTTGGAAGGACTTTCCTCGGTCTTGATAAATGCAATGCCTGCATCGGGACATCAATTTGCAAGAAGTTCTTTAAAGAAGAAATAAGGTCAGAATCTCCGTTCAATAACTCGGAGGGGCAAACTTCTGTTCCCTTCGCTTGATGATGTCCAGGAGGCAATTTCAGGGGGGGAGCTGAAGCAAAGTCATGTAATCAGAGCGGTAATGGGTTGAAGTTGAGGTGAGGAGGGGGAAAAGGGATGAAGCTGAGTGCTAGCCCTAAATGCTAAATCCGAAGTCTTCTTTTGAAGTGGGAGCTTAAAGTGTTCTTTTCTATGAATGGAGTAGCCCAGGATCATTGAGTTTGCCAAGTTCATTTCTCATAAAAAGAGGGAAATAGAATTAACAGAAGGCCTACTATGTGATGGACATTTTAAAGCTTATTTTTTATTCTCTCTGCATCACTATCCTGGAACGTTAATGTTTAGCACTCATTACTCAGAGAGTGACCAGAGCAAGATTAAGTGACTTGCCCAAGGTCGCCACCTAGTAAGGGGCAGATCTGGGATTCAAACCAAGGCACTTTACTCAAAGTTTCAGAACCAATTTTCTGATCCAGAGGAAAACCCAAGTTTAGTGAATAGTGATGCATTTGGATCTCACAGAAAGACGGTATCACACTCTGGAGTTCAAGCCTGTCAGTACAGAGTCAATGAGTCTTGACAACAGTAGGTGCTCCAATGGCATTGCTGTAACTCTTGGTCATTGCCCTCTAGGGGCTCAGGAGGAGGGAGCCATGAAACAAATAACAATAATAAGATGTGGCCTGAAATGTACAGGACCTCTGGGAGTTCTGAGGAAGGGGGATATTAATTCTAAATGGGGACTGGGGAAAGCATTCAGAGCAAGGCCTTTAAATGATGAGCCAAAATTTAGGAGACAAGCTTAAGGTAGAAGGACCAGCTAAAGCAATGGCCCAGGGTATGGGGCGAGGCGAGAAACACTTAGTGGTTGGAGCATGGGGCCAGTGTGGAGGTGTGGTGGAAGGAGGCTATTGGAAGAGGCAGATAGGGAAGGGGCCTCGAATGCCGTGCCAAGGAATTGGGAACCTTCACCCGTGGGCCAGCAGTTCCCCGCCTCTTCAAGACCTTTTGTAATAGACCTTTTTTCCTCAGCCCTCCTCCAGGGACCTATCTAAGGCATGTAAGATTTGGTGACCAAACAGACAGCATTAATTTACAATAATTTGATTTTCTGTCTGTACTAACCAAAGACATATTTGATTATTCAACTAAGTTACTAAACAGATATAATGAATGGAAAATATCAATAAAAATGTGGAACTTTTGTGAGAAGATAGATATCATATTGATGTGGACTTTCCCCATTAGGTCTTTTTTTAAGACATCTCTAATGGTGAAAAGTTGAAAGACTTTCCAACTGGCGAAGCTCTATTGCAGGCAGTGGCAAAGGAGTTTAGTGGGGTAGAGATAAGATGAGATTTGTGTTTTGGAAGAATCTTCTGGAAGGCAACTGTGAGTCTGCCTTTGACTCATGTCATGATCTCAGGGTCCTGGATTGGAGCCCCACCACAGGCTTCCTGCTCAGTGGGGAGTCTGCTTCTTCTCCCTCTGCCCCTCCCCCTGCCACCTTGCTCATGCACTCTCTCTCACTTTCAAATAAATAATTTTTCAAAAAATAAAAAATAATAATAAGTTTAAAAAGGAAAGCAGTGTGCAGGATGGATTGGTTGACATTGGCAGGGGAAGCCAGGCCAGTTCTCCTAGCCCAGGAGAAAGGTCAGTGGGAACAGAGCAGGGCAGGAAAGATGCCAGTGGGTTCAATTAGAGAAGTCATTTTGTTGACCAACTCAGTGTGACAGAAAGATGGGAATGTTGAAATTGAACACAAGATTTCCATCCTGCCTAAGAAATGGGATGGGAAGGACCAAGAACATGGATGAAGTGCAGCTGATTCCTCAGAGAAAGGAGGCAGAAAGAACACGGACCAATTTTTCCAACAGGAGGGAGGGGCATTATGGGAGTCAACAGAAGGAGAGTCCCAGGGTCACATCCTCCCCAAGGTAACTAAACAAGAGTATATTAATCATATAGTTGACTCTTCGCCAAGTGGCAATAAATGAAATTTTTCTCACCGGGCAGGTATTGGCCGAATTCAGGAAACATTTCCCCACATGGGTTTGTGTTCCACTCAAGTTCAGGATATTACCTCAGCTCCCTCAGAATTTATGTTCCATGTGCATCCGAAAGGGTTGTGCCCAGAGACAGGCAGGAAAGCACTGGGTGGGGCAGGTTGGGGGTTAGGGCTCTCCACGTTGAGAACGTACATTCCTCAAGTTCAGCTGCAGAGAAAGACAGTGAGTGGTTGTGGGGACATGGATTTGTTTATAGTTCTTTACAGTAGAAGCAACTGTTTCTTTATTTTAAAAGTAATATCTATTTATTTTAGAATTTTCAAGAAATATTGAAGAAAGCACAAAATGAAAATCATGTATAATTCCTCCTTCATTATATATCCTTGCCGCTTTTTTCTAAGTATGGATTTAAAATTTTTTTCAGCAAAAATGTGATCATCCTATGTACACTTTTCTGTAAACTTTAACTTAACAGTATGTCAGGAACACGTTTCCACATTACTAACTATTCTTCAACGTCAGCCATAGAGGCATTTTTCTAGATCATCTCCTTTGGCAAGGAAAACAAAAGTAAAATTAAACTCTTGGGACTGCACCAAAACAAAAAGCCTTTGCGCAACAAAGGAAACCAGCAACAAAACAAAACAAAAAAATAATCCACCAGATGGGAGAAGATAGTTGCAAATGATACAGCCACAATTTGATTTTTAATGGCTTTGCAGTATTCAATCACATCAGTCAACCGTAATTTAACTAATCCACTGCTGTGAGAGAGCTAGGTATTTTTTTTTCTTTTCAGTATTATAAACAGTGTTATGTTGAACATCCCTATTGCTAGATTTTTGTGCACATCAATCATAAATTCCTATGATGGATTCCCAAAAGTGGAAAATTCTGGGTCACAAAATACAATGCATTTTTAGGAGACTTTATATATGTATATATCTGCAAATGAAGACCTCTACCTATAGAGCTCACTTCTTGCATGCTCACAAATATTTAATATTACTGCTATTCTTAGTCTGTATGTCTTCTGAGTTGAGCCTTTTTTTCAGGCTTACTGGTTATTTCTTTTAAGGGGTGGGCTTGGAGAATTCGTTTCTTTAGAGTAATTTATTTTTTTAATTTAAATTCAATTAGCCAACATATAGTATGGGCTATTTCTATTCCTTGTTTGCTAAATTGTCTGTAAGTTCATATCTTTACCTCTCTTCCTAAGAGTGTTCCTCTTGTTCATCTCCAAATATTTTCCCACTTTAACAAATGACTATGATGATAACATTAGGAAAAAGCCCAGCCGAACTCTCAGATGAATGCATCTTTCCTTCTAACCCTTATCTTCTCTTTGGCAAGAATGCTAATGATAAATCTATTGCTTCCCATACCCAACTGTTGACCTTTGAACATTTCCATGTTTTGGGTACCAGTTTCTCCATGTGTTCTGTGTCGACTTTCAAGTCCTGAATGAAAAAGAGTTAAGGGAAGCCAGAAAAAAAGAGTAAACCTGATTGACATAGTCTTCCTGCTGAAAACATACCTATCTGTGAATTCCTAATTGATCGTGCCAGCTGGCGAGATGGACCAGGAAACTGATCAAGAGGGATTCATCTATGTACAGGTCATAGGCTGGGGAGAAAGGTGGAGGTGGGGGACTTAACAGCAATACTTCTAATCAGAATTACTCCTAGGGATTCCTGGCCTCTCACCAAGACAAGTGCTTTCCTGGGGAGCCTGGGTGGCTCAGTGGGTTAAAGCCTCTGCCTTCGGCTCAGGTCATGATCCCAGGGTCCTGGGATGGAGCCCCGAATCGGGCTCTCTGCTCAGCAGGGAACCTGCTTCCTCCTCTCTCTTTCTCTCTCTCTGCCTGTCTCTCTGCCTACTTGTGATCTCTTTCTGTCAAGTTAAGTGAAAAAAAAAAAAAAAAAGACGGGTGCTTTCCCTTCCCTTCCTTCCTGTACTCACTTGGACTTGCATCCCCACTCCCCAAATCCCAAAGTCTTAAAGAACTTTAAATACTTCTGAGTAGTGGAGGGCTCACAGTAAAATAAGTAAATCATTAGGTTCGCTTTTGCCTTCTCTTCTCCCTTGCCCTCATCTGTCTGTTTCATCTCAGAAGATCATAGTAATGATTGCTTTAACTCACTCTCTGGAATCAAGTCAGGGGTCTCAGGAGCTGCAGGGCCCCAGAGCTTATGGCAAAAGCATCCATGTACACGTTCCGTCATCCACGCATGCGCCCATCCACTCATTACCCATTCATTCAAGCATCCATCCATGCATCCTTGCACCCAACCATCCCTCTGCAGCCAGCCACTCAGCTAGCCCTCCATGTTTCCCTCCATTCACTTATCATCCCTCTATACATCCAAATACACATCCATCCAACTAAAATGCACTGGGCACTAACTTCACACCCAGCCCTCTGCTAGGCACTGAGTGACCAAGTTGAAGGAAGCCCAGTTGTAGCCCTGCAGGAGTTTACTTTCCACTGGGAAAACAGTGATGACACTGGGAAAATGGAAGAAAGTATCTCAGACAAAGGGATGGGCACATGACCAGGTGAGTGGAGGCTCTGAGGTGCAAAATGATGTGGCTTAGCCAAGGATGATCACTGATTTGGTGAGAAAAAACAAGGTTGGAAGGGGGAGCAGCAGGAGATGGGCCCAGAAAGAATGCTGTGAACTGCTCTAAGTAGTGTGACAGGTGGCCCTGAGAGCTTTTGAGAAGACACTGGATGCTTTAAGAGTTCTAGGCAGACCTGAGGGATAGAGAAGAAGAAGGGGAGGCAAGAAATATTTAAGAAGGCATGTCTACAAACTTAGTGTTTGACGGGATGCAAGCATGAGGAAAATGCTAGAGAACAGAGTGTTTTATTCTCATTGCAGCACTGTTGCTCTGCCCCACACCTCCACCTTGTCCTCCATGTTGAGGGGCTTGGGTGGATTGGACCACACGAAATTTTTGCTTACTTCCAGCTCTGGAAACTATGATACTGCTAGCTACGACCCCTAATAATGTTACCTACCAATCTGTTCCCACAAACGAAGTCATAAAAAGGATGACAGGGGACTAGGTCATGGCAAAGCACTTGAGATTGTGAGTTCTGGAGTCTTGAATGCCGGCCCCTCCAATTTCTGGATGTATGACTTTGGACAAATTACTTCTCTGTGCCTCAGTTACCTCATCTGTATGATTAAGAATACTACTGACTTCACAGGTTCGCTGCCAGGTTTAACTGAATAATTACACATGAAGCATTCAGCACAGTGACTGGCATGCTTAAGTGTTTCATACATGCGTGTTGTGACAATCGATGTCTAAGAGAGCTATCTATCATAAATCCTCAGTCACAGGCCTTTCAAGGGGTTGAACCCCCAGGAACAAGAGCAGCTATAGGAAACAAGCAGATAGCCCTGCCTTGGGGCCCTCTGCCCTTCTTTATCCTCTCAGAGGGGAGGATCATTCCCAATGGTTGTCCTGAGAATGCTGGTAAAATTGACTCACTGCTTGTTTACAATGTTTCACCTTTTTAAAAATGTTCTTATTTTTATTTATTTTTTTAAGATTTTATTTATTTATTTGAGGGAGAGAGCATGAGCTGGGGAGAAGCAGAAGGAGAGGGAGAAGCAGGATCCCTGCTGAACAGGGAGTCCAACGCAGGGCTCGATCCCAGGACCCCAGCATCATGACCTGAGCCGAAGACAGACGCTTAACTGACGGAGCCACCCAGGCGCCCCATAATATTTCACCTTTTTAAATAGATTTGTAGCAATATTCCTGAACAGAATTCTTTGAGCCTGCTTCCACAGCAGTTTGAATGACACTACTGCCTTGTAGGAGATGTTAATTGATAGGTTCTCCTGGGGCACCTTCTTCGAGAAGCTTGCAGTCTCTTAGGGTAAAGCTGCATCATGTAAGTGAGAAAACAAAGCAGTGTAGACTCTGGGGCCAATCAAAATGCTCATTCCCCCCAAAAGTCACGATCATGAGGTTGGTCCAATAATGCCCAATAATAAGAAGTTCCAGATTCTTGCTTAAATTAAATATAGAACACATCTCAGAAGCCTAATATGATTAATCATGAAAGCAAACATTACCTTCCTAATTTTTCCTACATAAATCAGAAGGAGATTTCACGTTCTCCCTTAATGGGAATGTTGGCATGCGGCCAGAAGAATCACTAGAGAAAAGGGTCAAGGTCGGGCCTAGGAAACTAGCAATGGAGGTCCTAGGAGGGGACTAAGGACCAATTTTTTTTTTTTGTAACATGACACACCTCTTGGATCCCTGATGGCTTTGAATGTGGTGACAATTTACCAGCCACTGTTTCCTGTGACTTGGCTGATATGGATGACTTCAATCTTTGGACTGAAGGCAAAACTAAGGGGGGCACTATGGGGAGGCAGTACTCCTCCAAGTGCACGCCCAGAAGCCTTTTCACAAACTATGGTTCCAAGACCCAGCCAATAGTCAGAGGGTGGGCTGTTTCTAGAACCAGTGTTGAAGAAGGAGAAAGATCATGGGCTCTGCTGACCGATGGCCCTGGATCTGTACCTCTGCTCGGCAATGTATTGTCTGAACTTGGGCGAGGTCCTTAAGCTCTGTAAGCCTCAGTTTCCCCATCTGTGAGAAGGGATGGGATATCGAGAGAATCTAAAGCTGCTACTCCCTGTCCCTCTGCCTGCTGCTCCCCCTGCTTGTGTGCATGATCTCTCTTTCTGTCAAATAAATAAATTTTTTAAATCTTTAAAAAAATATAAATGAAAAGAATAAAATAAATAAAATAAAAGGGCCCTTCTTCCAGGTTTGACAGCTGGCTGGCCTCCCACCTTGGACTGCCTCCCGACTACTTGCATTCTTACCCTGCAAATTACTCGGATGATTCCAAAACCTGGCGCCCCGTGGAGGTCTCCAGGCTGGTCAGCAAACAGCAGAGTGACATCTCGGACAGGAGAATCTGCACCTCTGCGGCAGCCCCAGAAACCTGCAGCATTGAGCGCATCCTGCGGAAAACCAGGAGGTTCCAGAAATGGCTGCAGGCCAAGCGCCTCACACCAGATCTGGTGCAGGTGAGTGTGCTGGTCATGGGGCGGGAGACAAAGGGGCAAGGCGGAGGGAGGCATCTATTCTCAGCTCCGTGTGGGGAAAAGAAGTCACGGGCTCTCTGAAGTGGGACCAAACCATGTCACAAAGCAGAGTGGCTTGTAACAAGATGGTAACTAGACAGCTTTATTTATAGGGACCCTTCCCCTTGTCATCCTCCACTCTCGCTGACGTGACACACACCACCCCCTACCGCCGCAACTATTTGGGAAACAATTTCTGGATGCTCCCTCTGGTCTGAAGAACCCATGGGATGACCCTCACCAACCTTCCTCCTCCCCCGCTCCCAGGGTTTACCTCACCTACAATCTTCTTGGGGGAACTTTGCCAACCTCCAGACCGTGCCCTCTCTTGGAAGCTCTCCTAAATACCCTGTTTCACCATCCAGAGAGCCCACTTTAAACATCAGCTTCTTCGTCCAATGCCCACCAGAAAGAAGAACCAAACCTGAGTCATGGCAGAAGTGGGCTCTGCTAATACAGCTCCCTCTTCCCATCTGAGAGCTCCCACTAGCTTCCCCCTGTAGGCTGCCTCCAGGACTTGAGCACATTGCTGATGCCCTCATACCTTGCTTTGTTTCCCCATGCCTGTGCTATGGTCCCCGGGATCCTGATTCCTCGCCCAAACCAGCACAACCACGTACCTCCCCACACACTCCACTGGGTCCCTGATGGCAGAAGGTGCCCCCTCAGAAGACTGAGGGGTGTTCTCTCCTTCAGCCAAGATGGGAAAGAAGAGGTTCACCCCAACCTCCCTGCCATGACAAGGCTGGAGGGCGCGAACTGACCCCGTCCAGGGGATGCCAGTGCTGCCTCTTGCACTCCCCAGACCACAAGCCTCCTTCACATGGGCACCTGAGGCTGCCTGAGGGACTTCTGAGCACTCAGACCTTCCCTTGGCCTCTTCAAGATGAGGGACACCAGCAAAGAACCATTGGTCCCTGGATGTGTCATACATGACATAAGACTGCCTGGCTTTGTTCTTGGGTTGTGTGGACACTGCTTTGCAATCAGGAGTAATCAAGCTGAGGGAACATGGCTGCCATCTGATATCGAGCTTTCCAGTGGGAGCCTTTTCCACCCTGCACTCTACGAAACTCACTGCCCTGGGGTGGGTCGAAAAGGAGCCAAAGGAAGTCAAGCCCTTCCCAGGCCAGGGAGGTCGTGGTAGGATCCAACATCCACGTCTTGGAGTTTGTGCAGGAGACAGGAAGTGTGGGCTCAGGTGAGAAGAACCCCCCCTCCCGGGGCTGCTCAACACTGAGCAGAACCCAATAACAGAAGACAGATAACAAAGCCCCCACCGTGGTCCACACCGTACATATAATCTCCCTGAGCCTCTCTTCTTGCACCAGTAGACAGACCCTCCACGCACTGGCCTGGGTACCTGTCATCTGCCATTTGTTGGCCACAGCAAGTACCGAGCCACAGGAAGGACCAATGTGAGACCTTTTCCACTTTGCCTCAACTATATGCTCAGGAACGAGTGAAAGTCCCCAGGAAAAGCAAAACAAGATACATAGGGAATTGTTTGAGAACCTCCTTGAAAATCCCATCACCTTTTCTGGCCCCCATCATGGACAGGTCCCACGCTGAAAGACACAGTTCCCCTAGGGTACTGGTTCCAGACTTACCTCCACTCAGGACCCTGGACAACACACCAAAGGACATCCGGGGGCTCAGGATACACTTGAGATCCCATAGAAAGTGGCCAGACTGACTTTGAATTAAGGAAAGCTCCCTCTTTCCTTCAGCTTCTAGAGATTTCCATAATAACAACCCCCCAGGGATTATCCCAGCCCCCACCCCAGCAAGTCCAAAGCAACCTGCCCAGTACATCTAGCATCACCCACCATGATGAGTGTAGACATTGGGTTTAGACAAAAGATCTCTGGGGTCCACAAATTCTTCCTGAGCTCTGCCACTCGAAGCTGAAGCGAAACAGGAAGGATCAGAGACCCAGGAAGAACAAAGAGCTGCCACTTCCTGTACCCCTGGTCCCCTGCTTTATCTTGGGGACATGAAAATGAATCTGACACAAGCTCCACCTCCAGGAGCAGGTGGCACACCAGCAAGTACAGGTAAGAACACAAACCACCACAAAGCAATGTGGTGGATGTTACGGTGACTCTCAGTAAGGGAACGGAGGACAAACCATTGACTTGGGTCCTTCACTCATCAACCAGGTGACCTGGCCTTTAAGCGCAGGACTTCTCTGCTTTGCCCCAACATCCCTCCTCCCAAAGTGGGTTGGGGAGGGAGGCCTGATGGATGATCTCAAAGAGCCTCGCAGCTCTGACATTCTCCAACTGGAGATGACTCTGCTTCACTTATTTTTTAACAAATCCTGATGAATGACTGCTGTCAGCAGGTGCTCGGTTGGGTTCCTTGATTTCCTATTTCTTTTTTTTTTAATTTTATTTATTCATTTGAGAGAGAGAGAGAGCACATGAGCAGAGGGGAGAGGCAAGGGCAGACTCCCCACTGAGCAGGGAGCCCAACACAGGGCTCAATCCCAGGACCAGGAGATCACGACCTGAACCAAAGGCAGAGGCTTAACCCACTGAGACACCCAGGTGCCCCTTGGTTTCCTACTTCTCAAAGGGCAGCAAATAGTGTCTTCTCTACCCAATCCACTCATCGTAATGAGCTAATGAGTACAAAGATGTTTTAGAAAAAGTCCATCGCCATCGAAATACATGGCAACATTACTGTACTGAGAGATCTCTTTCTTCAGTGTGTTATGCTAACCAAATTAATCCTCTCACTCTAACATGCAGCCAAACCAGGTTTCCTTCTTTTTGCCAAAAACACATCTGTTAACAACACCCCGTTAAGACACATTCAAAGCCACAACCATTTTCACTTTTTAGCTAACTCATCTTTTCATCCCCACCAGAGACTTTTCCTTTCTTTTTTTTTTTAACTTAAATTCAATGAGCCAATGTATAATACATCATTATTTTCCTTTCCTTATTAAAAAAAGTGAAAAATGCCAGCAGCCATTTTATAAATGCTGAACAAAGCCCATTTTTCCTCCATCTACCAAAGATCAAGGTTATGGGCACCCGGTTTGGAAACACTTCCTCCCTCTCCTGTCCTCCTTTCCAGAGACACTTTCACCTTAGGATTCTGCAGAATGCCCTAAGTGTTCTCCCCCCTTTCCCTCCCAGGCCTTATTCCAGGCAGCACCCAAACTCCCACACTTTTCTTCTTAGCAAAACTCACCTCCCAGACAGTTTGAAATGGATCCATCATCGCCAAAGGTGGGTGTGGGGGAAACTCACCTATCTGCCCTAGACAGTTGAAAATGAGTGTTTACACAAAAACTCGTACGTGAATGTTCACAGCAGCACTGGTCACAAGAGCCAAAAGGCGGGAACAACCCACACATCCATCAACTGATGGATGAATAAACAAAACATGTTATTGCCACACAATGGAATGTTATTTGACCATAAAAAAGACTCAAGTCCTGATACCCACCATCAGGGTAGCTTCAAAACATGAAGCTTCAAAACATTACGCTAAGTGAAAGAAGCCGATGCAAAAGGACAAATATTGGAGGATTCCCTGTATAGGAGATGTCTAGAATGGGCAGACCCATAGAGACAGAAAGCAGATTAACTGAGGGGGTGAATTAGGAATGAATGCTTCATGGGCACAGGGTGCCTGTTGGAGGTGATGGAAAAATCCTGGACTTAGAGAGTGGTGACAATTGTACAACCTTATGAGTATACTAAAAGCCATTGAATTATACACCTTAAAATGGCTAGAATGGTACATTTTATGTTATGTGAATTTCACTTTGGCTTTAAAAAAAAAAAAGAAGGAAGGATAAGCCCCATAGAAACTTCACCAATCCTGTGACTTTATTCCCTTGGAGCCCCAAGAGGTGATGGGCAGAGAATCCAATAATTTAATTCATGCTAGGATGTTAACAGCTAGTAACATTTCACTGTTAGCTCTCCAAGAAACCATTTGTGTGTAAAACCAATATGGTAATACTTGTACTTGTCAATCCCATGGCTATCTCACACCTTCCTAATACATCCCTGCATCCTCCCCCCCCCCACACACAAAATCCAGATGTGCCCCCAGAACCCTTCTCAGTGATGCTCCAAGCAAACAGCCTATTTTGGTGGGGGACATTCATCCCAAATTTGGCAGAACAGCTCGGCCAGCCCCAGGAATTCTCTCAACCATGACTTGAGTGGGTGTTCCCTGATTTTCTCAAAAGCCACTTACCAACTGGGATCCAGGCCAGGGCCCTCCGGTGTGTGTGTGTGTGTGTGTGCATGCCAGTGCATGTTTGGGGAAAGGAGAAGGGGCCGCAGGGAACCCACAGGTTTGCTCAGAGAACTGACAAGGGAGAGAGTTGAAACAGTCAAAGAAATAAAAGAAAATTTAAAGGATAGGGTGGGGATGTGACTGGTGCAGGGCCTTCTGAACTTTGATGGTGAGCTCTGCTTATGAATAAAGTCAGCTTGGATGAAAAACCCCAGTACTTAACAGCCAAGGAGTCCGTGGCTCCCCCCCTCCTGCAGGGCCAAGAGCTGCTTTGTATTAAGGACACTCTCTAGAGCCACGGGGCCATAGGTATGCTGCAGGGACCAGAAAAATCAGCCAGAAGGTGAAACAGTGCTGTGTGTGTGTGTGACTTACGCTAATAAAACCGTGACTTCTCTGCTTCGAAAAACTGCATTGTTCTGATGGGAATATCCCACAGCCTAAATTACTAGCCCACAGATGAACCATAGCCAAGAACACCACCCTGTTTATCATGATCTGCCTATTCGAAAAACCACAAAGGCTTCCTCTGCTGTTATGCCAAGTGCAAAGAGGCAACCACCCCAGCAGCGCGTGGCTAATCGGAGGAAAACACATATCCCCCATTGGGTCCCCCTCCCATCCCCTCAACTAGTGGCTGCTTCTGACATTGTTTTCAACGAAGACCCTGGTTTTCCCTCCAGTGGGAACAGAATCCGTGGCCGCGCAGCCTCTTCTCCCACTAGATGGCAGTATAGAGTCTTCAGGCCGCTATCTTCCAACAAGGATGGCTGGCAATTTTACTTCATCGGTCTTGGTAATTTTTTAAAAAAGAGATAGAATCAAGGGCAGTGAGCAAATTTAGCAAAACACATGTTAACCATTTAATTGGAGTATGGTTTTAGAGGTAAATACTAAAATAAAATTCATTTGTACTTGTAGTTATTGTACCTGTACTTGAAGTTAATACTTATACTTGAAATTAATTCAAAAATACTTAAGGAGGGTTTGCAGGACCTATGTGAGGCCCTAGAAGGGCATTAGGGTGTGGAGACAAGGTCCTAGCACTCTGGGAGACGCTGGGGCAGGGAGCCCATTGTGATAGGAGACAGGTTATGATAATGTGTTTGAGCGAAGATGAAAATCTTACGTTAGAGTCACAGCTAGTTTTCAGACCATAAGGATTTTAATCTCTCACAGGCCTACCAGGTCAAGGACCCTTCCAAAAAGTTACATTTTTTTAAAATAACATGGCCAGATTGATGCTAGAAAAAGAAAAATAGCTGATCATTGGCCATACCATTTTCGTACTGATCTAATAACAGAGTTGAAGATGAAATGAGTATCAATGAAAAAAGAAATATAAGCTAGCAACTAAAAGTGCCTGGCCAGTCCCACATAGGTCTATCCCCAGAACATCAGCACACACCCTCTGGCTGACCCATCTTTGGAGAGCAGAGGCCCTTCCGAGGTCCACTGTGGTCATGAGACCCTGCTTCCCGTGACCCTTGGGTGGTACTCATGGTGCTTTGTTTGTCGCCCATGGGAGTTTCAGGAGCCAACTGGAGAGAGATTACAGGTCTTGGATCTGAGCTCCGCCCAACCCACTTTTCTCCCTCCAGTCACGGCACTGTTGACAGTTGAAACAACTAAGGCTTTGGATGATGAGATTCATAGAGGATTGCAGGCACAGGGAGACTTCATCACCTCGGCATGTGCGACAACCACATTATCTGAAATGGGATAGAGACTATTTCCAGGCTCCATTTTATCACAGGCTGGTGGAAAAGGGACTAACAGATCACTCAGCCTGTCTGCTCAAAGGAGTCCTAAATTACTCCTGATAGACCTTGCAAGTGAAAGGAAGACAGTGAAAGATGTTTCCCACCTTGACGCAAACAAGTTGGGAAATTGAAGAGAGGCAAGAGAAGACTCAGGGAAGGTAGACGTGAGATGAGTCACCAGGGGTTCCTTCCCAGTGAGTTCCAATGGAAAATAGAGGCAGCCCATAGCCATAGCAGAACTGAAGGCTGGGCAAACATCAAGATGGACCAGCCAGAGCAGGCTCTGCCTTCATGGGGCTCTCAGCTTTCTCTGGACTTGGCTGTTAGCCAGCCGAACCTGTTCAATAAATCAAGCCATCCTTTGTTCTTGCTACGATTTCTTTCTTTGCTATTTCAATATCCCTATTTGGACATATGCTGGAACAAAAACGTTTGCTTGGCTCAGAGTCCTAAGAATTGGTTGTTTCTCTGCATATGCCTGCATTAATACAAAGTAAATAGAGGTTAAACTGTATAGCATATGATAGATATCTAGAAAGACAGTCACTTGAAAAAAATTAATGATGAAAATAACTGATAAGTTGGTTGGGTTCTAAAAACAGTTTATTGGGCCACAAAACCTCTCAATACATTTCAAAAGGTAGAAATAATACAGACCACTTTCTCTGATTAAAAGGCAATAGCAGGGAGTGCCTGGGTGGCTCAGATGGTTAAGCATCTGCTTTGGCTCAGGTTATGATCCCTGGGTCCTGGGATCGAGCCCCCACGTTGGGCTCCCAGCTCAGTGGGTTGTCTGCTTCTCCCTCTGTCTCTCCCCCTGCTTGCGCTCTCTCTGTCTCTGTCTCTCTCTCAAATGAATAAGCGAAATCTTTAAAAAAGCAAAATAAATAAAAGGCAATGACATCACACATTAACAATAATAAAAAGGGGGAGAAAAAAAGAACCCTGCCAAATCTGGAATTTTAAAACATTATATTTGAACCACAAAGCAAATAACTGAAATTATAATTATATCAAGAAAATAACAATCATAAAAACTTTACATAGCTCCAGTCTATGATTTAACCGTTGCCCCATCACTGCTCAGAGAACTGGAAACCAATCCAGTGCTGTGTTAAGCAGCTATCGATACAACTTTGGTCATTAATAAGGAGGAATAATACAAAAAGATTTAAAAATGAGGAATTACAAGGATGCCTGTGTGGCTTAGTCAGTTAAACATCTGCCTTCAGCTCAGGTCATGATCTCCAGGGTCCTGGGATCGAGTCCTGCATCAGGCTCCTTGCTCAGCGCAGAGCCTGCTTCTCCCTCTGCCTCTCCCCCTTCTTGTGCTCTCTCTCTCTCTCTCTCTCTGTCAAATAAATAAATAAGAATCTTTTTTAGGGGCGCCTGGGTGGCTCAGTGGGTTAAAGCCTCTGCCTTCGACTCAGGTCATGGTCCCGGGGTCCTGGGATCGAGCCCCGCATCGGGCCCTCTGCACAGTGGGGAGCCTGCTTCCCTTCCTCTCTCTCTGCCTGCTTGTGATCTCTGTCTGCCAAGTGAATGGATAAAATCTTTTTAAAAAAAAAGAATCTTTTTTAAAAATGAGGAATTACATGTCAATTTGGTCCTGACTCAGGGCCACTTATAACATTAAAAAATGTTCCAGTTTTGCCAGCCCTTCTCCCTAAGGAGTACAAAGAATTCTATGGAAGATGATTTGTAAACCTTTTCAGTGGATTAAGTGCAAAACAAGTGTATTTATCCTTGGTTTATGTATATAAGAGCACGAACCACAGAGCAATGTATCAACCTGTTAAAGATCAAGATCGATTTCTACCCACTGAACCATACATGTGTCCTAGACTCTTGGGGTTGAAAGAAACTTGAAAGCTTACTAATTGAAACTCTCAAAATATTTGCATCCTTTATCTTACTGAACAAAAAGGAAAACTCACTGCCTTAAGAAGTAGCCTATTCCTTCTTTTGAGCAGAACAAATCGTTAGAAAGTTCATCCCAAATCTGTCTTCTGTTGGCTTTCGCTCATTTAAATTATTAAATTATTTTCACTCCTTGGAGTTACATATGACATTTCCCCCTACCATATATTTGCCCCCTTGATCCTGGCTTCCCAGTCCAGATAATCCCCAATTCCCTTTCCCATCTAGGTCATTCCCTTCAAACTGATGCACGTTAAACATTGTGTCAGCTAAAACCCCTGCTGCAGCTAGACCTTAGTTTTCATTAAATATGATCTTCTTAGGTTAAGTCCATTACTCTAAGAGCCTGTCAACTTGATTCTGTTATTCATCATAGTCACTTAATAGTGACTGCATATCACTATCTTGTGTTGATGAACACATTTTTTATCTAGGTCCTAGTCATAAATAAAAATGTTAAACAGAGCAGGGAGAAAGAGAAAGTCTTCTTCCTCTATGGGGATTAATCCATGAATTCTCCTTACTGTTGAATGTTTCACTGAAGTCTACATGTTCTAAGTCTATTGCATGTCTTGGATTAAAAAATCAAATAATCAGGTCAAAGAAAAAAAGTGAAGTTAATCTAGAATGATTTGATTAAATGAATCTTATATTGTAAAATTTAGCTATTTTCAAAGTTTTGAAATCAGAGGAGAAATTACATATTTAAAGGCAAAAATCTTAAGTGTACAGCTAGATAAAGTTTTGCATGTGTTCCCTCAAGTAACCATGCTCCACATCAAGACAGTGAACATTTCCAACCCTTCTGAAGGCTCTTACATGCTTCCCTACAAAGACAACCCCCCTCAAAAGGTAACCAATGGTACTACTTTCTTGAGACTCTCCTGGGTTTAGCTCTAAAAGATCCACATCCTAGGAAATCTCTCAATCCCAAGCAAACTGGAGCCATTGGTCATCCTACCCCCTCTAATGGTAACCACTATTCTGACCTAAATCACCATGAATTAATTTTGCCTAGTTTTGAATTTCATTTTAATGAAATCACACAGAATATACTCAGTGTGGTGCTGTGTGCTATTTTCCATGTTGTTGCATGAATCAGTAGTTTGGGTTGGTTTTTTTTTTCATCACAGTCTAATATTCTACTGTGTGATGATGTCACTATTTAGTCATCCCATGGTTGATAAACATTTGGGCTATATTTAGTTTGGGCAATTGTGAATTAAAGCTGCTACGAATATTCTTATATATGTCAGTTGGTGGACATGAGTATACTTATGGAAGTAAAATTGCCAGATGATGACACGTACATAGGGACTCATTTAGTAGATCTTATCAGTTTCCCAAAGTGGTTGTACTGCTTTCATCAAGGTTACATATATTCATTTTAAAATTGTCTAAAGTATATATATTTTAAAATCCATAAGGAAGTAGGGGGGAAAATCACTTAGAACCCACCTCCCAGAGGCAACCATTGTGAACACATTAGAAGTCTTCCTTCTAGTCTTTTTTCTAGTGTTATTAACTTAATTAAAAAGAAGTCGAAGAATTATAAGTTAAATAAGTTGAAAAATTATAAGTTGAATAAATATATGGAAAATGCAGTATATTGAATGGAATGTTGCACATTCCTCTATAACTTAATATGGTATCACATACTCTCCCCTATATCACTAATGAAGAGAAAAGTTGCCATGAGACACACAAAGAAAGGCCAAGGTGATAGGGTGGTTTGGTAACATGTCACCTTGGCCTGGCTGAAGTACATTTCCCAGAATTCCCTTCCATTAGTTAGTTTCCATTAGTTAGTTAGTTTCCATTTCCAGTGGGCTACAGAAAGATTTCATTGGAAGTTTTGGAGGGCAGAAGGAAAACAGTGACCAGTTTTTAGTTCACACACAGTGTCCCTTCTGCTGGCTTCCCTTGCTGGGGTGAGGTTAATTGTGTGAGGTCAAATCCCTGTTTTTTTTAAAAAAGAAGAAAAAACAACCTGGTGTTTCTGTTTCTCTGATTGAACCCTGAGCGACAGGGGTGGTATGACCTCAACAGAGAGGGGCTAGGGAGAAACAGAACCCTGGCAGCCCTTCCCCCAAGCAAGCAGAAGGGTAGTTTGAAGGTTTTTCTGACAATCAGGATTCTATCTGAACCTTCTGGACCACAGGACCTTTGCACAGCGGAAGCCACTGAACTCCTACGGAAGTTTCCGCATGCTTGCATGCGCAAGTGAGTTGTCAGAAGCACTTGGCATCCTGTCTTCTGATTAAAAAAGAAAGGTGGGGGTGGAGAACCCAGCAGCCCATAAAACGAAATGGCCCAGTGGAGAATTATGACCAGCCTTGGCATACCTGAATCAAAATGACAGACCATGAAATAATGTGTTTTTGTCTGCATCAGCTGCCCCGTCCACCCCAACTATCAGCTGAATTGCCTGCCACAAAGATTATTTCATCTGCCACAGTGAAAAATCTTTGAGCAGCTCACAAATTCTGAAGTGGCAAAGCCTGGAGTCCCACGGTGGCGAGGAAGATGGAGGATGAAATGGGAAGAGAGAAAGAGGAGGACGAAACTAGCCACCACTCCCATAGGCAGGCTCATCCAAGGTGTTGGCTACCCCATGGAAGAGGGGGCCACAAATGCCACCAAGTGAGCCTCTGGCTGCTGAAGGTTTGACAGCAAGGAGCCCAGGGAGGCAAGGGAAGAAGGCGGACTGACCACAGCCTCTGTGCCACAGACACCAGGAGGGACATTGTGGGAAATTCAGCAACAGTTGTCACCTATGGCACCACAAATGACGCACGTCTTCTAAAAGGAAACAATTGTTTGTAACTTATTCAGGGATCAGAAGTTGCAGGTATCAGAATCTCCTCAGAACAATTTAAAGTATAAAGGAGGGTTTGTTGTGCCGGAAGTATATCCACCAGGACCTCATGGAAACTAGGAAGTTCCAAGGCACCTACTAAGCCCATCTCTGCCTCCAGGGCAGCATTGTTTCTCATCTCTGCTTTCTTTTTGATGTCTGCTCCATCACCTTCTCGGCAGACTGGATCTCCCCGTGTGGTCATGCTCCCCGCTCCTCCCCAACGTGACAGGACATTACCGTTCCCGGACCCACCACCATCTGCCTGGCTCAGCCTCCCAAGAGTTGGGGGTTGGAGCAGATGCCCTGAGTAAGTGCACTCTGGCACATCCATCCATCCATGACCAAAGATGTGAGTGTTAAGGACCTCCTGGATGCCTGTCCAGACTGGGAGCTGAGGAGGTTACAGAAGTGTTGGGATTCAACATCCTTGTCCAAAAGCACCCAAGAGCTGAAGCACAATGGGGCCCGAGGACCAGACTCTAGGAGAAGGAAGAAAATGAGGGCTTGCCTAGGTCAGGAAAGCTGCTTAGAGGAGAGGAAGGATGGGCTGGGGGAAATGTCCCTGGCAGATCTTCCCAAGAATAAAAGAAATGTGTGCCAGGGAAAGATACAGAAGCAAGAATGAGGTGTGAATGTGGAAAGTAGTTAAGTGTCAAGTCCATGATCAAGGTGTGAGTCCACAGCAGTGAGTAGCTTTGCAACAGCAGGACTGGGAGGCAGGGAGCGTTGACATTCATTCTGTAGGACAGCTATTCTCAACCTCAAGTCTGCATCAGAATCTTCTGGAGGGCTCGTTAACACAGGCATTGCTGGGCCCCAGCTCCAGAGGTTCTGATGCAGCAGGTCTGGGGCAGGGACTGAGAATTTGCATTTCTAAAAGACAAGTGACTTGAGGACAGGGGACCTTTCCACAAATGGGCCTAAAAGTAGTAGACAAAATGGTTGGCAAAGGGTCCACAAAGGGGAGGCTGGGTAACAAAAGTAAGGCAAAGCCAAACACACAGAACAGCAGCTGGTAAAGAAAGTAGCCAGGTTGGGGGGGAGGGGCATCCAAGAGGTACAGCATCTGCTACTGGCCAGACGATGCCCAGGGTTCCTGGGGAAGTGAAGATGCCTTGCATCCTGGTCCTGCACTTGAGGCCCGGGACTACAAGGGAGAGAAAGCAAACAGAAGCCCTGTATGAGGGAAGGAATTCACTCAGAGTCAGAGGCCCTGTTTTGCATGGAAACGGGAGCTCTGCTAGACCCGGGCCCTCTTGTGCCAGGGAAACATTCCATAGACTGCGTCCTGACAACTGCACCACCAAACCTGTTTCATTTTTTTCATTTAATGTGTTCACATCAACACAACCTTCCCAGGGAGGTTATCCACGGGGCGGGGGGGGGGGGGGATCCAAAGCAAACTCCAAATTCTGGACCTGCTCCTGGCTCATTTCTGGTCTCTGCTTCTACTCTTCCAAGCCCCACTCGTCATCAGTAACTGACGTGTAAGCAACCAGAACTGATAAGCCCAGGCCAACAGTAGCAGATAGAAATTTCCTAATGGGTGAAAAGGCCAATGGTAAATCATGGGTGATGAGGAGACCAGCTACTGTACCAAGTTCCCTCCCTTCTCCAGTGCCAGTAACAGTGGCTGAGGATGGGCTGTGCCTATAAAGGGACATGACTGAGAATGATGAGGACATTTTTAAATGTCGAAACTTTTTATTATTTATTTATTTATTTTTAAAGTAGGCTCCACATCCAGTGCAGAGCCCAATGCGGGGCTTGAGCTCCTGACCCTGACATCAAGACCTCAGCTGAGATCAAGAGTCAGATGCTTAATTGACTTGAGCCACCCAGTCACCCTAGATGTCTAAACTTTTTGAACCATCCAAATGGTTTCTCTCAAATAGTCGCTGTGGCAGCCAGCCCTTGCAGAACGAAAAGTTAACAAACCAAGAACCTTTGTGTAGTATCCGGGTTCCAGATGAGAAAAATAATCAGCAAGCATCTCAGTAAAAGTGGTGGGGAAGGAGGGAATCCATCTACTGGAGGAGGAAAGAACTGTGAGCTATTTCTCGTAATAACAAAAACCAAATGGGTTTTCCTGGTTTTGAATACAATGCAGCTTAAGGAAACATTCTGTAACTTTCGGTTTAATTACCCAGAACAACCCGTACAGTCAGTGAATCATCATTGTTTTAATTATGACATGCTGATTAACTCTGATATATAATTAACCTAAACCCTGTTTCGCAAGCATATTTAACAACTAAATCATGTAAAAGGTGTTTAGGTGTGTAACCAGAAAGTCAACTCAGAGGTTTATTAGCACTCAAATTTTCTCTTTTTCCCCCTGGGTGCTAGGAGAGCTTGATAACAGTATATTCACTAAGAGTAAAAATTCATTTGTTTGAGGTTTCCTTCAGCCCTCCAAATTGAGCCGGTGGGGGCAGACTCATCACCGGAAAAGCTGACTTGTGATCTTTTTTTTCTCCTGGTATCACTATATATGTGTATTCATACATCTCAACACACAATGATGATGGCCTCTGGGGGCAATAACAGGAGCTCTTATTCACTTTCACACTGTACAGTTCCATATTGTTTGAATGTCTGACAATGAACGTGCATGGGATGGCCGAGTTTGGAAGCCTCTTTCCTACCAGTGCATGGGAAAAAGTGCACCGGTTAGCCATTTGTTACAGTGTGGGCACTGTCTGTAGTCTAATCCATTGATGGGGAAGATGGTGGTGACCCTGGAAAAGGTTAAAAGGGGAAATAAATGGGGGGCACCTGGGTGGGTGAGTCGGTGAAGCACCCTTCTTCAGCTCAGGTCATGATCTCAGAGTCTTGGGATTGAGTCCCCCATTAGGCTCCCTGCTCAGCAGGGAGCCTGCTTCTCTTTCTCCCTTCGCCCTTTCCGCCTGCTCATGCTCAACTTCTTTCTCTCTCTCTCCTTTGAATGAATAAAATCTTTTTTTTAAAAAGTGGGGGATGTCTGGGTGGCTCAGTCGTTAAGTGTCTGCCTTCGGCTCAGTTCATGATCCCAGAGTCCTGGGATCAAGCCCCGTGTTGGGCTCCTGCTCAGTGGGGAGCCTGCTTCTCTCTCTCTCCCTCTGCCTGCTATTTGGCCTGCTTGTGAGTGCACGCTCTCTCTCTCTTTCTGTCAGATGGAGAAATAATTTCTTCTTAAAGTGGAATGAAGAATAAATAAAGAAATAAAATTTAAAGGGGGGTAAAGTGACTTGAGTTAGCACATTTGCTGTCTTTATCATGTGTCTCATAATTTGTGAACATGAACTACTATCTGTTTGCCTTATTTTTATTTCTATAAAGCCTTAGAAGAACAGATTCTGAGAAGTGAAAACTAAATCCATTTCAATGTGAACTCTCCATTTGTTAGTTGGCTATGTCCTTGGCAAGAGAGGTCAGAGTCCCGAATCCAGCTGCGCCATCAGCCATCTTCATGACCTCAGACTGCTGACTTCCAATCTTTCAAAAGGAAAGCCATTCTTCTTGCCTTAGATTTTCTTCCTGAGAGCAGTTAGTGTTCTTTCTTCTACACTTTTATTTCCATCACAACAAGCGTTCAAATTTGTTCAGTCGTGGTAAATCTTGGCCTTCCGTGTAATATTTGCTTTTGGGAAACAGCCCAGAGTCATCCAGACCCAAGTGGGATGATTAATAGAGGAAATGAGCTTGAGGCTAGGATGGTTATAAGGCACGCGCTGTCTTCCTGAGCCCTTTTGCCATTCCTGTGAGGCAGCAAAGGCACCATTGTCTCAGTCAGGCCTGAGTCTCAGTCTGGCCAAGATTCCAATCCAAACCCATTGCCCTTCTCCTGTGCCTCAACTAACACACTCTTTGGAAAAGGAGCTTGAGGTAAGGCCATCCCTGGCCTAAAACTGGGCCTAGAAGCTCCTGGGTGGCCTTACACCAATCACCCTGGTTCATGGCGCCCCTACTTCTTGCCACAGCTCTGCCCCCATCCCCTCTTTCTCAGATGGATCCCAAATCTGAAGTCCAATATAAAAGTCAGGAAAATTGAGGCGCCTGGGTGGCTCAGTGGGTTAAAGCCTCTGCCTTCGGCTCAGGTCATGATCCCAGGGTCCTGGAATAGAGCCCCCCACCGTGCTCTTTGCTCTGCATGGGGCCTGCTTCCTCCTCTCTCTCTCTGCCTGCCTCTCTGACTACTTGTGATCTCTGTCTGTCAAATAAATAAATAAAATCTTTTAAAAAAAAAGTCAGGAAAATTGGCTTAGCTCTTCACTGATACCCTATTCGCACCAGGCACTCCTAATCCCATCAAAGATGGCCTCGCCCTGTTTACCGAAGCATGAGGCCATGGAAGGAGAGGCTTAGACAAGAACATGGGGCATAGAGAGGACCATGGCTGGTTAGAAGGCACATCTATAATGTGACAGTGATGATGCTGATACTGATGACGATGATAGCAACAATGATTTGTAGCATTTACTGAATGCGAAACACTCACTTCTTGCCTTGCCAAGCCTTTTGTATGCATGTTCTGTGAGGCTTGTAAATCGGCTCTGTGCTCAGTTCTCAAAGAGATAGTGGGACAGGCAGGAGTATGGAACCTAAGCAACTTCTTTAGTCTTTCCACCATGTGAAAATGGACAAGTAAGCAGCGTGACTTCTGCCACTACTTCCTGGCCAGAATAACCAAAGGGGCAATCCTAGTATCTTCACCCATCCCTGACCCAACACCATAAGAAGTATAAAAATGGAGGCATCTAGGGGCACCTGGGTGGCTCAGTCGGTTAAGGGTCTGCCTTCGGCTCAGGTCATGATCCCAGGGTCTTGGGATAGAGCCCCGCCTCAAGCTCCCTGCTCAATGAGGAATCTGATTCTCCCTCTCCCTCTACTGCTCCCCCTGCTTGTCCTCTCTCTCTCTCTCTCTCTCTCTCTGTCAGATAAATAAATAAAATCCTAAAAAAGAAGAAGAAGCAAAGATATATTCTCCTACCTTCAAATCACCTTCTATTCTCTCTACTTGGGTAGCTTAGGGGGCCAGAGGTAGGGCAGGAACCATTATGGGGGAAACTGCATGGATGTTGGAGTCTAACGGACAGGGTCCTGTCTTAGCACAGGTTACTGTAACAGAATACCATAGACTAGGTGGGTTAAAGAACAGAAGACTATTTCTCACACTTTTGGAGACTGGGAAGTTCAAGATCAAGGTTCCAGCTAATTGGCTCTTAGGAAATGTCTTTTCCTGGTTTGCAGACAGCTGCCTTCTCTTTGTATCCTCACATGGTACTCTCACCACTCTTCTTATAAGGGCACTAATCCCATCCTGAGGGCTCTGTCCTCGTAGCCTAGTTACTTCCCAAAGGCCCCACCTCCTGATACCGTTGCATTGGGGATTAGCATTTCAATATATGAATGGGGGGGAGGGTTGGTGCAGGGGCAGGGGAACAAACATGCGGCCCCATACCAGGTTCGAACCCTGAATCCGACCCTTACCTACTCTCGGCTGACTTCTAATTCCTCAGTTGCAAAAGAGGCTCGTAAGGGCACGTGCCTTGTGGGTGCCTGGGAGGATTCAATGAGCAATTGCAGGGAAATAGGCAGCCCACTGCCTGGCACGTGATGGGCTCATCCCGTCCCCTCCCATTCATACACGGGCAGAGGGTTGGAGTGCACATGAACTGGACACTCCTAGACTTGGAGGTGCAAACATGGAATGTTCTTTAATGTTCTCTCCCTGAGCACAACTCCTGGGCTCTCACCAGCAGCAACCTTGGGCACATTTCATCATGTCCAGTCACTTCAGAATTTGGACTAGCCCCTCCCTCCCTGGGGAGTCCAAGGGGCTCACTGGGTACCCGCGATGATGCCAGTTCAACAAGCATCCACGCCTGTTTCTGCCAGTTGGTTTCAGTCCTTGTCTGGGAGCAGAAGCGTATGGGTCCACAGCCACAGTCCAGCTGGGGCCCTGTGGCAGAGCGAGCAACTGTCTCGGGTCCCCAGTTTTAGCTCTGAAAGCTCCACATTCCAGGAAACCCTCAGTCCCAAGCAAGCCAGGATGGTTGAGCATCTTACCCCATGAGCCTGTCCATGCCCTCACCAACCTCCAAGACTCTCATGACTTCTCCGGCTCCCAGTGGTGCTTCCATCCTCATGGGTTCTGGCCGGGGAGAGGGAGGGCTCCAGGCTGCTGGCCCTGCCTGGTGCCCTGGGGGTCCGGGACTCTGGAGACCACCCCCCTCCCCATGTAACCCCCACGGCTCACTGGGCCAGCACCTCCGGTCCGCAGGCAGCCTGCAAACAGCGTCTAGAGACACCTGGGGGCACACTTTCTGCCCTTGGTCTTTCAGGCTTCAGTTTATCACTCTGGAAGTCAGGCTCTTAGAAGTTGAAAATCCTGTTCTCACCTGCAAAGCCTGACTCTTGCTATCACTGATATCATCAGCTATCACCGTTATTCTCTGTGATGGGAGTTTAAACTTTTTAAAAATTAAATTAGCCAAGGTATAGTACATCATTAGTTTTTTATATAATGTTCGCTAATTTAAACTTTTTTAAGATTTATTTATTTATTAGAGGGAGAGAGAACACAAGCGGGGGGGGGGGCGCAGAGGGAGAAGGAGAAGCAGGCTCCCCAATGAACAGGGATTCCCAACACAGGATCGATCCCACGCCTCGGAGATCATGACCTGAGCCAAAGGCAGATCCTTAACCAATTGAACCACCCAGGTGCCCCAAGTTTAAACTTTTTTCATTTAATAAGAGAAGGTAGCATTTATTGAGTGCTTACTGCTGGCCAGGCACTGTTCTAGTATTTTACATCTGTCAGCTGTTTTTTGACCCTCGTGATCTCTTAGTGTGCTGTTACTGGCACCCTCCTCTTAAACTATAACTTAGAGTGCAGAGAGACTTGTAAGGAACTTTTCCAAGGTCACACAGCCAGCTAGTTGGTGTGGCGTTGGCGCTGATTTCTGGCAAACTGGGCCCTGGGCCTTATTTTTAAGTATGTTTCTTTTCTTTTATTAAAGTAGGTTGGGTTCATTGTGTTTGTTCAGTGTGAAGAGAAAGGTACAGGGGCGGGGTGGAAAGTCGTGGAAAATAAACAGAGGTCCGTGCCTCCCAATTTTATCCCAAGAAGAACAAAGTGGGAGCACCTGGGTGGTTCAGTCAACTGAGGGACTGCCTTCGTCTCTAGTCATGATCCTAAGGTCCTGGGATCGGGTCCCAGGTCGAGCAGGGAACCTGCTTCTCCCTCTGCCCTTCCCCCCATTTGTGCTCGCTCTCGCTCTCTCTCTCAAGTGGATAAAATAAAATCAGAAGAAGAAGAAGAAGAAGAAGAAGAAGAAGAAGAAGAAGAAGAAG
>RCUC01093465.1:0-10364 GCA_003697995.1 Taxidea taxus jeffersonii | reverse complement strand
CAAGGCTCACCAAAGCACTTCTTCATGTAACAATCTAATTATATCATAGAAGCAAAACCCATGAGATTTCATGAGGTCTTAAAATTTTTTAGATTTTTAACATTGTATATTGTTTTCAAAACTAAAGAATTTTTGAAGAAACCATTCAAGAACTATTTTAACCCTAACAATTATTTTCTTTCTATATCTTTCACTGGTTTTGTCCATAGTTTAGTTTAAATTAATTGTATACAATCATGCTTACTGTTTTTATTCATTTAAATGGTATACATTTCTTCATTAATGTAGATTTCTTTATACCTATAACTTTATACATATACTATTTTATAAATAAGAGAAATACATTCATTATACCTGCTTTTAAAAAAATTGCACTTTCCCTTTTTACTGTTTTGCTTGTCTGCTCCTTCGCTCTCTCTCGCTCTCACACACACAGTTTTTTCTTTTTTGTCCATGTTTTACAAAGACAGAATTATATTCTGTATTTTTACCCCCATTATCTTGCTTTTCTCATTCAACAATACCTTCAGATGAGCTCTTTATATGATCAGGTATGGTTCTGATTTACTCTTTTAATGGCTGCCTAATATTTTATAATGCAAAAGTTTCCTATTTTATGTAGCTATCGATGAGCACCTGATGCATTCATTTGCTAAAATTTTTTTGCATCTAAGTTTTTTAAAAGATTCATGTATTTGTTTTAGAGAGAGAGCAACGGAGCAGAGAAGGGGCAGAGGGAGATAATATTCAAGCAGCCTCCTGCTGAGCGCCGAGTCCCATTCAGGCTCGACTGCACCACCATGACATCAGGACCTGAGCCGAAACCAAGAGTTGGACACTTATGCAACTGATCCACCCAGGCAACCCTCTTTGTATCTATTTTAAATTATTCCCGTATCTATCATAAACGTCCGATACAATTTTCCACAAATTATGTTAGGAAACTTATCAGTTCCTCTTTTTTTTTTTTTTTTAAGATTTCATTTATTTATTTGACAGAGAGAGAGATCACAAGTAGGCAGAGAGTCAGGCAGAGACGGCGGGGCAGGGTGGGGGGGGGGGAAGCAGGCTCCCTGCTGAGCAGAGAGCCTGATGCGGGGCTCGAGGGGCTCGATCCTAGGACCCTGAGATCGTGAACTGAGCCAAAGGCAGCGGCTTAATCCACTGAGCCACCCAGGCGCCCCTGGTTCCTCTGTTTTCTGTCAAGACTTTCCTCCTAGAGACTTCTCTTTCCTGGCATTCCTAGAATTACTTCTTTTTCTGGGGCTCTTGTCTTCCTCTTCCTTGGTTTACCCTTGTATTTTGGTAGAGCCCATCCTATGGATGTTTCTTCAGGTAAAATGGTCTGTGGACAGACACAGTGCATGGTGATATGCCTGTCTCTTGTTATTCTCGACTAGGACCCCTCTGTGCTAGACCCTGTTTATATGCCTCCCCAGGGATGCTCAGCCAGGTTTATCTGCTTGCCTTAGAAATGCCCCTACAGGAAGATCTCCTGGCACTAAGCACATTCTTACAGACCACAGAGGGAGTGTTTCCATCTTTACAGGGAGGAGTCATGTTTGGTGGTCTGCTGCTTGCCTGCTACCTGAGCCTTGCTGGGCCTGCTCTTGATCCTTCGTAGCTCACGGGCACACACCAGAAGTACCTCAGCTCCTGTTTCTAGATATACTAGTAAGTACAGCCACAATTTTTTAGATGCACAAACTCCCATTATTTTTATATTATGTCTCCTGGATCTAAACTCTAAGTCTCTATCTTTTGCCTTCATGATTTCCTTCTTTTTATCTTCATGCGCTGTGCACTAAAATCTTTCATTTGGTTTCCAGAACATCGATTAGGTCTTGACAGAGACCAGATTCTCTTTTAATTCATTTCCTAATGTTTTATTTTGTAAAACATGTTTTTAAAGCTCAAGGAAATCTTCATTGTCCTACACTTTGATTCTGCTGTCCAGCTAACTGCTCAGCTCATGGGAATTATGACACTCACTCTTGCTGTTGGGACTGTGAAAGAGCAGAGGTCCTGCCTCCTCTCAATCATTTCCATGTTCCAGCAGCTCAGGAGAAGCAAGTATGTAGCTTAGTGTAGTGGAAGCAACTACGTAGCTTAGTAGTGGAAATGTGGGAGAAAGGAAGCCCATTCGTGTCCCCATGTTTCCAGAATCTCCTCTTCATTCACTAGTCTTGCCAGAAGTTTGTAGATCTGATAGACATGATTTACTTAACTGCATTTCCTGTTATATATATAGGTTCATATTATTTGCCATTATAAATAAACATGCAATAAGCATATTTTTGTGAACATCAACTTTTATTCTACTGTTGAATGATTTTTTCCTTTTCTTTTATTTTTCTTAAGATTTACTTATTTATTTGTCAGAGAGAAAGACAGCAAGACAGAGTGCACAAGCAGGGGGAGCGGGAGGCAGAGGGAGAAGCCACCGAGCAAGGAGTCTGACACAAGACTCCATCCCAGGGTCCTGGGATCACAATCCGAGCCAAAGGCAGAGGCTCAACCGACTGAGCCACCCAGGCGTCCTTTGACTGATTTTCTTAAATTACATCTCAAGGACTGAAATTATTGGACTGAAACATTTTTATCATTCTTGAGATTTATTCACACAGAGATTTATTCACAGTCCCTTCCTAAAGAGTTGTATTAAGTTGCATTGGCCTCATTCTCTGTTTACCTTGTAACTATGACTTTCCTTCTCATAGGAGTTCCTAGTCAGAGGAGCAACAAGTTCTTAGTTAGCTGCTTAGTTGCCCTTAGTAGTAACAGCAGCTACACAGACTTTGCCATCTTGGCAGAGGAGAATGTGATGTTTATCAGCCTTGCCATGATTCATTGATGAATAAAACAAGATCATGAAAAACTCAAGGAAAGCTGGCCTTAGTTCATTATTAAACTTTGTCTGCCTTGACTATTCTCTCTTTACATTCAGATATGATTTACGTCTTCATTATTGAGATTTTCCAAATCATATATTTCAAGATGTTTCTTTTCCCTACCTGAAATAAGAATTAGAGCCCCCCACACCTGTGAAAGGAGGAAATTGTTGACTTTCAGAAAGAATTCCTATAATGAATTTAAGGATGATTAAAAATATTGTTTTGCAAATTTACCATTCATGATAAAGGGGACACACACACAAATTTAAACATATGGCTTGATTTTGATAGGAATTTTAAGGATGAATATGGGTCACTGTATTTCCATTCATTTGAGATTCCTTTCCTGTGTCTACCAACATACTTAACTATTGACAATTATGAGTAATATCAGATTGGTTTGTGTTAATCAGATGACTAATGTCATATAATGAGTTCATTTGATTTTATAAAGAAAATAGCTGAAAATATTAATAATTAAATCTTGTTACCCGTCTTACCTCTTCAGGTGGAGTCACTACATAGGGGGGATTAAACACCAGAAGATCAACTTTTTCCTTCAATCTTGGTAATAAGCCTTTGACCTAAATGTTTCAATAGTCAGAATTTTAAACTGGACTCAGAATTAAAATAGATAAATACATAAATCTTTAAAAATACTTTCTTCCCATGTTTTTAAAGAAAAATGTGTTAGAGGGCTAAAATTGTAGACAGAAATAGATATTTTTATATTTTCATTCAGATACAGGTTATATGCATTTACCTAAAAACAGGAAATTAAACTATTGACCAGAATGAACATAAAATGTACAAAAAGCTGCCTGCCTCTCTGCCTACTTGTGATCTCTGTCAAATAAATAAATAAATTCTTAAAAAAAAGGTACAAAAAGCCTCTGCTTTTCAACAGCTCATATGTTTACAGTCTGGGTTCACTTTTAGAAGATTAAATAAGGAAGCAAGCTCTCCTATGTTCTCTATAGATATACATACGCTTTAAACCTATTGCTCTAACTTAAACATGTATTTTCTGTGACCAAGAGAAATGTTTTATGAGATAACAAAAAACATCAGAAAATACATATGTATAAAAAGTACATATACAAGCTTTGCGCAGTGGCAGTATGGTAGCCAGTGAGGTTTATCCGAGGCGCGATTATTGCTAATTGAAAGTAGATATACATATATATGTGTGCATATATATATATATTTGCTTTCTACTTTACCCATAAAATAAAGATATATAAATAAATGTATTGCCTGGAACAATTAGATATCAAAGAGAGGACTGAAAAAAGTGGAAGAGACACTGAAAATCTCAGTTGTCTGGCATTCTGTAAACCTTTAAACCATTGGGTGCAATTTTCTGAGAACCCACAACAAAAATGTCTTTTTAAACAAAGTGCTTTCAGGGCACAATGCCATTTAAAGTATTCCTTTGATTCCTCTGATGACCGAATAACACACACACTCACAAAGCCATGTCTCGTCCCGCCACCCCGCGCTGTCACAGGCACAGTAAAGTAAAAACACCGTATCTGGACGGGTGCTCACCCCTAAAGCCATTTCCTTCAATTACCACTTTGTACAGACTCTCATCCATGAATTCTGAAGCTGTGTCTTTTTTTTTCAAGACCTATTTATTTGAGAGAGAGAGAGCGCGCGTGCGCACATGTCTGAACGGGGCATGTTCACTCCCCGACTCCCCGACTCCCCGACTCCCCGACTCCCGGCGAGCACGGAGCCTGCCCTGGAGCTCCATCCCACAAACCCTGAGATCACGACCCGAGTTGAAATTAAGAGTCGCTCCCCTAGCAACTGCGCTTAACCATCTGCGCCAACCGGGCGCCCCCTGAGGCTGTTTCTGGAGATGGAATAGCTGAAGTACTTCAAGGCAGGGTCCGAAGTGTCAGGTATTTCATTAACATTCTTACAATTCTCCCACATACACACACAGACCTACCGTTATTCACTAAATATTTTTCTTTAAATGGACCTTTTTTTTTTGGTTAAATAAATTTGCTCTGAAGGGGAAATCAGTATTACTTCCTGGACATAGAAATGACTACAAGGATAAATGGGATCTAAATTAAAAAAATGTCATGGTTATAGTTACTGCTTCCAGTCTGAGAGTGACGCAGGCCTTCTGCCTCGTTGTTAAAGAGACATTTGGAGGGACGCCTGGGTGGCTCAGTGGGTTAAGCGTCTGCCTTCAGCTCAGGTCATGATCCCAGAGTCTTGGGACTGAGTCCCACATGGAGCCCCACGTGGAGCACCTCCACCCCCACCTGCCCGCCGACTGGGGGGTGGGGGTGGGGGGGGGGTCCCTGCTCAGCAGGGAGCCTGCTTGTCCCTCTCCTTCTCCTTCTGTCCTGCTCGTGCTCTCTCTCAGTCTGTCTCTCAAATAAATAATAAATAAATACATAAATATAAAAATAAATAAAATCTTTAAGAGGGAGGGAAAAAAAGAGACATTTGCAAGTGTTTAAAAGGTGTTAAAACTGAGCCCTTCTCCCAGATGTCATCAAAATGGCTGGAGGAGGATTAGAGAGGGAAGAGCTTTTACATCATGTGACTCAAAGTTATTTAACACTCAGTCATGCCGTCTCAGTACGGGGCGCCTCACTGGGCTGTTTCCACCCAGTGTGAAACACTGCCTTCCAACTTCCATTTTATCCAGGTTTCTAAAAGCATTGCTGTTTGTCATCTTAATAAGCCAGTTAACTACATAGTTCGGAGAGACACACAGATAGTATCTTTGAGGAGGTGCTTTACAGACGTACCTTTTCCCTATTCATTTAAAAAGTGAAACGTAAAAAAATAAATAAAAAAATAAAAAAAACAAAAAGTGAAACGTAACAGTTTCGAGGGAAGTGATTCAGGGATACCTTTGTTTGCAAGTAGGAAAATGACCAGTTGTCTGCTGTTCCTTTTGGTAGTGATACTGTAGCGTGAGGAAATACATTTGAAATCACCAATTTTCAATTACATAAGGAAATTAAGTTTCTCATATTGTAAAAAAAAAAAAAATAAGTCCAGAAGGTAATTTTCCAGAAATGTTGAGAAGGGAAACTAAAAAAGAATTTGCTTTGTAATTGTTTATAATGGCTCTGAGATGGGGGCGCCTGGGTGGCTCAGTCATTAAGTGGCTGCCTTCGGCTCAGGTCAAGATCCCAGGGTCCTGGGATTGAGCCCCACGTTGGGCCCCCTGCTCAGCGGAGAGCCTGCTTCTCCCTCTCCCTCTGCCTGCTGCTCTACTTGGGTTCTCTATCTCTCTTTCAAATAAATAAACAAAATCTTTAAAAAAATGGCTTTGAGGTACTATATATTAATAATCATTCCAGTATGGATTTTAAATAAAGGAAAAAATTGATATTAAAATATGGAAAATCATGTAGTTTAAAAAGGAAATGGATTTACATGAGAAAGTCACTGTAGACTGGATATAAGGTCTAATCACACACATCCCTCACCCATCCACATTCAGCTTTTGGGTGGTCTCAGAGCATTAGAACAGATCTAAAAATGGGGAAGTAAGCAAAAAAGGCCACTGACAAGAAGTTTTAGATCCATATAGCAAAAGGTACTTTATTCATACGAGAAGCTCTTATTCAAAGTCCTGAACTCTTAGTTTAAATATGAGTTTAACTAAATCACTTGTTTGGTATTCTAGCAAACAGCACATGGAAAGAGAGTGGAAATGCCACCAACAGGTAATAGTAAAATAAGACAACATAAAGCAAGTGAAAAGAGAGACGAAGAGGAGAGGAAATGAAAACTCAAAATCACTGCAGGCTCTAGCTACTCAGTATAAGGCAGAAAGCCCTGAGTAATCCTTATCACAGCTAGCACAGAATAGCAACTAATGTTCATATTAATGACCCTGAATCAATCAAGGAAAAAGTTATGTTTAGTTTGTTTTAGGAATGTAAGGAAAGCCATATCACATATCTGAAAAAAGTCTTTTTTCTAAAACAAAAAAGAAGCAAAATAAAAGTACTACTTTGTAAACAGGTAAGCTTAGTTATCTAAAACAATGATTTTGATCATGGCTGTGATAATCTATGCCTAGCGTTCTGAATATTAAACAAACACAGAGTTTTTTTAAGTGGATCATGATACCTATGCTAATGCCTCCTTCTTCCTTCTTTCTTTGTCAGCATTCAGGGTCACCATCACCTGGAACTACCAAAAGAGCTGACTGGCATGGACTACCATGAGCCATGTCCTGAAATAGCCGTGAGACTTCTAGATTTAGATTCAATGGTCTGGGCTTAAATTCTGCAATTATCACTCTATTAGTTACATGGCCTTAAAAAATGAACCTCACCTCAGTTTCTACCTCTGTTAAAAAAGAGATATTCTGAATTTCTTATTTATCTAAAAAGTTTTATTATTATACCAAAAACATGTATTTAACACTAGTTGTGGACACATTAAAGAAATAAGTTAAAATTTTAAAGGGCAAAACCTTCACAGTGATCCCATGTAAATCACCTGAGCACCTTTCTTGATAATCTAATTTTTAATAGCAGTAACAAGTTCTAATAGGTAAGAATTTCTTATATATTTGGCTTAATTCCTTCTAAGCTGAAAAATCATTTCTGAGTTTAAAAAAGCAGAAAAGCTAAATACTCTTAACACTAAGAATACAGGTCAAGAAGCATAGAAAGCATTTTTATTTCTTATCCCTATCTGGTACATGGTGTTATGATTTTTTGCTTATAAAAAAGCGCTTATAACAACAAATATCCGAAATTATCCAAGTCTTACTAATTAAAATATTAAAGGAAAACTGCAAATGGGAAATATATGTGTAACTTAAAATGATGGTTCTGTAATTGTGATGTTTTTTAACCTGTCCAGGCCTCATTCCCCTCTTTCTTCTGACTTTATCTCCTTGATCTCTAATGGGTAAATTCTCTATCCTCTCATTCTCAATCCATTTAGCTTGGGTAGGGCTTATCCCAATGCAGCTGTCGGGGTGGGACTATGACTTAGACCTAAACCAGTCATCTGCATATTTCAATCCCCGTTGGCCATAGCGAGAGATTTTGAGACAGCATATGATCCAAGATGATCCAAGCAATACTCATTCTGGGGCTTGTTAGACTAACTGAATAGAAAGAGTTTCTTTCCAAGGAAGGATAAGGGAGGTGTTTGCTGAGAAGTGAGATATAGACATGCAAGTATCTTCTTACCAAGAAGAAAAAGACTACCTAGAAATAGAGCCAACAGAGAAGAAAAAGATGCCTGTCATATCATTTGAGTTCCTGGAGCCAGCTGTGCCTGAAGCCACACACTTTACTTAAGCCAGTTTAAACTGGATTCTCTGTCACTTCTGACCAAAAGATGACTGATCCTTCCAAGACAGTTGAAATTTCCTTTGAATTTTGGGCAAGATGAATTACATCAGCCAAGAATTTACTTTATAAATTATGGGGTATACTATTTAGTGGATTAAAAGTTAATTAATCACTCAAGCTTCTTTGACCTAATCATCTTAACCTTAACTTATTTGAAAAGGAAATTAACTATTATTGGACAAGGATGAATAGCTCACCAAGTCTGTAATTACTGGCTGAATGTGGACTTTGTTACAGTGTGCTGTCTCCAGAGTGCAAGCTGCTGCCTCAGGGTTAATATCAGTGCACCTAGAAACAGAAAAGAAAGAAAAACTATATTTTACGACCACGAGGCAACCTATTACTGAAAAATTTTTAAATGTTCCACTGCTTTTTTACAAAGCAGATTTAGAAAAAAATGAAAATGCATTAATAATGGTGAAGGAAAAAGAAAAAAGATGTTATATTAATGAAAAAGATTGTTATATTGATATAATGTGCAAGAGTAGAAACTACACATACACGCATACACATCTGAAGGAATTAAATTATGAATTTAATGAATACTATGTCACCACAAAAGTGAAATTTAAAAGGAATTTTTGAAAAATAGTCATGATACAATATTAAAAACATAGGAAATGGGAAAAAAAGAAAGAAACACACTTGGACCATGTGTGGTAGAATTGGAAGTGATTTTTATTTTCTTCTTTAAACTTTCCATATTCTCAAATTTTCTTAAAAAAATTGAGTAATTTTCAACTTTTTCTGGTAATCAGACTATTTGCCTAAAAAATTTCAAATTTAGAAATACCCTAAAATTATTTTGTTGCTTCTATAATTATGTAGTATGATGGAACAGTTTTGGACATGCAGTTAAAATGTTTAGGGAAGAATAATTTACAATCTGAGTCCTTACTACACTTAAGTAGACCCTTTCAGATATATACCATTTATTTATAAAAATGATTTCATTCAGGCAGTCATACCCCTAGTGAATTTCTTAGTGGAAGATGTAGATAATTTGATATACTTATACTTACATGTACAAAGCTTGAGGACCTATCATAGAGGCTAGGAATGCAGATACCACTCCAGACCCCGATCCTACTTCAAGGCATATTTCAACTCTAAAAAAAGCAAAATAAAATAAATATGAGTATAGTAGGATAAAAATATACATCACAGAAAATGACTCTCAATTTACTTTGAATGTGTATTTCTCCAGCATCACTCATCTGCAAATATATGGAAATACAAAAGAAATTTATAAACACACTAATTTCTGACAACCACCTTGTGCTCATTTAATACTGTTTAAGTCAGAATTGTTTGGGGTGTGTAATTAAAGTCCATAAAATAGATGGCTTCCAATTAATTACTACAAAACATTAAACTATGGAATAAGGTTAAGGGTTGAAAATATTAATATGAAAAACATCAACCCTTCTCACAAGGGTTTAGTGGTTTATTATTTCCCTAAAATGATAGGGTTAGTTATTATACTATTTATGAAAGATGTTTTCTCTATCATTTAAAAGTACATAACATTCACAAATCCATTAGCCTATCCTAGGGAAAAAAATTCCCCCTTTCTCTTAATAGATTTAGAGCAGCATATAAATTCCTTATTTGTACACCTGTACACTGAACTGAAAATCTCACAGAATCTGATCTTAGGATATTAGTATAACTTTAAAATGCTTTTGAATAAATTCTTCATTACACTGTATTTTATCCTTCAATTAAATTTACCTCCCTACGTATAATCTACATATGCATCAAAAGTACCAGTTCTCTCCATCACAGAAATGGGTTTAATGGGATTTAGGTCTTGGTGGCAACTAATGCCTCAAAAACAACTATCCAAAAACAAACTCTAGCAGCTTCTAACTTTGGAATCAGTCCACATTAACTGACAAAACTTTATTATTCTGTGGGAAGGGCTGTTGAACCTTACCAGGTGGCTTTTATTTGAAAATAACTATCATGCTTTAATAAACAGAATCCCAAGAACAGAAATAATCTGACTTTATAACAAAATCAGCTCCTTTCACAGCATACTTTGCAATGAAATTTGTGCTTGTAAATCTTTCTGGGGTATCTTGAGACTAAAACACAAATTACA
>RCUC01093446.1:0-12653 GCA_003697995.1 Taxidea taxus jeffersonii | reverse complement strand
AGATGAGAACACGATGACTCCAAGTGGCTAAGTGGCATGCCTTGTAAGGGCTAAGAGATTCAATGTCATGCTGTAGGAAGAACGTAGACTCTGGAGCTGAGAAGACCCATCACTGCCCTTACACCTGCTTTTCTTTCCTCTCTTCCTCCATCCATCCCTCCCTTCTCTCCTTTCTCCACCTAGCCCATAACTATTGAACTCCCTAAATAGAATTTGCTGCAGGCATTGATTGGCTCCTATTTCGGCAATTCAAAAGCAATAATGCCAAACTTGACCTGTGCCAACCTTGAAGTTTTAGCTCCATCACATCTTCCAAAAGTTGACCTTACCTTACACATCTTAGCTGTTATAGCTATTTTTACTGGCTAATATGGATAAACGTGGATGCTGCTCAATGGTGCACATAATTTCACCATAACTATGTTGTGATTACAGAAGTATTCTTTTGTCTCCAAGTATCCTTGAGAACAATGATTCAAGGCTACAAAGTTTGAAGTAATAAACTGAGCAGACTTCCATATTGGAGAACGACTCACTGAAGACTTAAGGAATGAAATGGAGGTTTCACTCTCATCTCCAGCAGACCCCCCATTCTTTCAAACCCCCTTAGCTATGTTTTGTGTTTAGCAGTAATGCAGTCATTACCATTGTTCTTTATCACATGACCTCGGGCAAGCTTCTGACCCCCTCTATCTTTCATTCCTGCAGGGAAGATACTTATCAATGGCTTCATTGTATAGTCTGAATGAGACTGTTGGGAGGCGATCAGCATTTTTTTGGATTAATATCAATAGCAAGGAGATGGAGACAGAAAGAAGAGAAGAGAAATGAGAAACATTAGCATGGGAAACTACAAAATTCTACTTGTAAGTCCACTAATGGATTTCCACATTTAGTTCCTCCTTGGAGGGAAAAAAATTAGTCTTTCCCAGACTATGTGTAAAGGCATGATACTGAGCAGGCTTTGCCACAAAGAAAGAGAGGAAGGGAAGAGGGTGGGAGGTCTTAGAGTCAGTACCTGGGCTAAATAACAGTTGAAGTTTTCTATATTTATAAACATTAATATGTAAATGAGAATTGTAAGACAAATTGAGTACAGAATATGTCAGAGTTACCAAGCTGATGTGATTGTGGAAACATTTTCTCAGTCTATGTCACAGAATTTCTGTGAAACACACTTTGCTCAGTTACAACTATAAGAAAAAAAAAACTAAAAAATGAGGTAAGAACTTCAGATAAAATATGGTTGAATTACTCACATTCGCACAGTAATTTAGTTTATCAATACCTAACTGACATAATCTCAGTGTATGATATTTGATCTCACTGCCCTCTCCAATTTCTCCTAATTCCACATGGCCCAATGAAAGCAGCTCATGACCCACATGAACGATAGCAGAATTCTTCCTCTGTCTCCCTCCAATTTCTCCCATTCTTTTTATCCCTATGTTCTCTCCTTTTTCTCTCTCTTTTTTTTTTAAGATTTTATTTATTAATTTCACAGAGAGAGATCACAAGTAGGCAGAGAGGCAGGCAGAGAGAGAGGAAGGGAAGCAGTCTCCCTGCTGAGCAGAGAGCCCGATGCGGGGCTCCATCCCAGGACCCTGAGATCATGACCTGAGCCGAAGGCAGAGGCTTAACCCACTGAGCCACCCAGGCTCCCCTCCTTTTTCTCTTAATACTGAGTACAAGGCCAAGGGGAAAGACACCTCCTTCCTGGACCCCAGGTTTAGTACTTTCTTTTCTGTAAGATCCTAAAGAGAAAGGGAGTTCCAGGAGTGCAGCTAGTTAATAGCCCAACTCATATTAGTTGGTGATGTTGGAGAGGCACCATGCTCCTGACACTTGGAAATATGGGGGAGAGGGAGGGGGAATAACCACAAAACATGACTATCTACGCAGAAAGGTAAATTCAAATTAGATTCATATTCCAGCTTCATTGCTGCTATTGGACAAGAAAAGGAGACGAAGGAAGAGTTGTTCTCTGCCCCTTTACATTCTAGACATTGCTGGTCTCTGGACAGAGCAGGTAAAAATAATTATCTGGTAACCTCTGCATCATTTTTACTGGAATGGCATCAATCTATAAGAAATGGTTGGTATCTTTGTGTGTGTGTCTCTCACAACATCTCTTTCTTTTGGAGAATCATGCCTTCTCCCAACTCGGGGCCCATATGGTGTAGAAAGGAAGATCCCATCCCTCTGATCCAATAGAGAGAATGCATGACGAACAACTCCTTTCTGTGGTCAAAGGGATGGATTGAGGGATGGGCATATGATGTCAGCAGGTCAATTAGTGTTAACCCTCAGGACTTTTGCAGAAACTCTCAGGAAAGAGGAGTTCTTTGTTCTCTGAGATCCCTAGCTATGAGGATGATGTAAGCCTAGAAATTCTGGTGACTATGTTAAACACCACATTAGAATAGTTTCATACGAATGACTCCAAAACTGAAGAAAGCAGGGTCAAAACAGAAAGAACAAGGCATTTTACTGATGGCTTTATTTGAACCACTGGATCAGCCCTCCTGAAACTAGAAACACTTGTGAAGTTGTAGTTTTATGAGCCAATAAATCCTTTTATCTAGAGAAGTTAGATATGAAATTGCAACTTAATGGATTTTGATTAATGCACTTTAGAATTCTAAACGTCTATAAACTGAAGAATATAACATTTTAGCATTTTGCCAAAGATGACTGGAAGGAGAAAACGAAAGGTTTCCCTTCTATAGAAGCTTAATATATAGTGATATTTTAATGATTTTACTACATTTTATTTTATTTTAAAAATGTTAATGAAATCATTAACATGGGAAAATAATTTCACTGTCATTATAGAAATTGTCCCCTTCCTCTAATTTTTAAGAAAGTATTGGCATAAAAATGTACATTATAATTTCTTTTTAAAAACTCTGTCGTGTATACTTATTCCCAATTCCCTCGATCCCAGTTATGTATATTTATGTATTTGTGTATTCTCTCTCTCTCTCTCTTTTAATCAGTTGGTTCCTAGGTTTATCTAAAGGTTAGTATTCTTTACACTGAGTCAATTTGGGGCTTGATCCTCTCTATTTTTTTTTAAAGATTTTATTTATTTATTTGATAGACAGAGATCACACAAGTAGGCAGAGAGGCAGGCAGAGAGGGGAGGGGAGAAGCAGGCTCGCTGCCGAGCAGAGAGCTCGATGTGGGACTCGATCCCAGGACGCTGGGATCATGACCCAAGCTGAAGGCAGCGGCTTAACCCACTGAGCCACCCAGGTGTCCCGATCCTCTCTATTTTTTGTTTTGTTTTGTTTTCTACTTCATTTATTTCTGCTTTTAAATTTATTATTTCTTTCCCTCTACTTGTTTGTGTATTGCTGGATTTTTTTTCCCTAATATTTCCCTGTAGTACTATTTTAGATTCTTGATATGTAAGAAGTTCATGAATTCATTTTGAATATTTTCTGAACTCCATACATATGACTACTTTTTAATCAGTGCTTAATTTGGAAGTTTTGTTTTTTAATTTGTTTTGCTTTCCAATCACATCTGGTAATTTTTAAAATTTTTTAAAAATATTTTATTTAGTTATTTGAGAAAGAGTGAGAGAGAGAGCAAGCACAGGAGCATGAGTGGGAGGAGGGGCAGAGGGAGAAGGAGAAGCAGCCTTCAAGCTGAGCCCAGAGCCCAGCTCAGGCTCAATCCCAGGACCCTAGTTTCGTAACCTGAGTGGAAGGCAGATGCTTAACATACTGAGCCCCCCCCACCCCAGGCACTCCTCGTAATTTTTTAGTTTTGTTTTTGTTTTTTTTTTTTAAGATTTTATTTATTTATTTGTTAGAGAGAGATATAGAGCGAGCACAGGCAGACGGAGAGGCAGGCAGAGGCAGAGAGAGAAGCAGGCTCCCTGCCGAGCAAGGAGCCCGATGTGGGACTCGATCCCAGGATGCCCGGATCATGACCTGAGCCGAAGGCAGCTGCTCAACCAACTGAGCCACCCAGGCGTCCCGGTAATTTTTTAGTTTTGTTTTTGCTTTGTTTCTGCTTGTTTTTGCTTTCCTTGTAGTTACAGGAAGGAGTTAGTATATTTCTAGTGAAATTCTGGTTTTTCACCTAGTTGTGCTTTGGAGGTAAATACATGGCTGGTTTTGGCAGATGATCAATATATTTTTGCAAAAAAATGTATATTTGCTAATTGCTAAATACAGAGTTTGATATAAGTCCATTAGGTCAACCATATTAGCTGTGTGTTTTTAATCATTTCGTATTTCTCCTCACTTTTATTTTGCCTTGATTTATTCATTCATGGATTCATTTACTCAACAAATGTTTATTTAATGCTACTTCTGTCTTGGGTAATGCCAAGCACTACTTTAGAATCCTAAGATATAGTGAAAACAACAATAAAAAAATCAAAGTTCCTGACATCGTGAAGTTTCATTTCCAATGAGCGGAAGTAAGATTTTTAACATCTTGATATTTTAGGGGGAAGGGAGGGTAAGAATGAAGTATATAGAATTTAGATATTGATAAGAATCATGGAAAAAAATAAATAACAAGGATAAGGATGGGTGGGAAAGGGAAGGAGGCTGGATATTAAGTAGGATTGACAAGAAAGGGCTTTCCAAAAGAAGCACACTTGAATAAATACTCAGGAAAGTGAGGATGTGAGCTATGCAGATATCTGAAGTAAGAGACATTAGTAAGTACAAAGGTCCTAAAATGGTAGATTCTTGGTATGATCAGTGAACACTCGGGAGCCAATGAAGCTACAGTGGAATACGTAAGGAAGAAAGTAAGGGATGATGAGTTCAGCAGGAAAGGCACTGGATTGGAGGTGGGTGGGAGATTATGTGGAGACTGAGCTATTTTCAGATCTTTGGCTTTTATGCTAAGTGAGATAGAAAGTTTTAGTATTTTGTTTTGTTTTTGAGATGGAAAATTATTGGAGAGATGCAGAGTGATAAATCTTAATGTTATCATAACCAGGTCCCTCAGATGCCTTTCTTATTTTGTGGAGATAAGGGGTGGGGAGTATAAAGAGAGCAAAGGGCAGAACCAGGGACAACAGCTGGAAGGTAATTGAAATGTACATGCAAAAAGTTACTGTGGCCTTGGTCGGGAAGGTAACAATGGAGGTGGTAAGATGAGGTATTCTGAGTATGGCTTGAAGACGTAGCTAGCAAAACTTGCTAACAGATTAGACTTGGAGTATGAAAGGAACAAAAAATGATTCCAAGGGAAGTTAATCTTTTCCCTCCCTGCATCACACCAAAGAGACTTTGAAAATTTTCACATTGCCATGCCTTTTCTTTTTATATATTTATTTTCCAAGATTCTACTTCTTTCTTGCTTTATACCCTCCAAGTGAATCATTATTATCTTTATTGTTTTGTATATAGCCACTGCCATTTAGATTTGACCACAGTATTATCTGTTGGGTTTTTGACTCATCTAACTTCTTGTATTACACTCCTTCCTTCTGTCCTTCTGTATGCTACTTCCTTATACCTGAAGTTTATTGTCAGCTATCAGTTTATTGCTTATCAGATCCATATTTGCTTTGTGATAATGGGAGAAATCTTTTAAACATTTCTTTACAGTTGAATGTGATTTTAAGATTTTCAGTAGAGGGCAAGGAGGGGTATTACAGTTGGAAGGATTTCTTCCGTTTCTGAATGCACCATCAGTCATGACGTGACTATGAGGACATTTAGTGGTTCTTAGTTCTTTACCCACAACATATGGACCCTTGACAATCTTGTAGTTGCAACCTGATCTGTGATCATTTTTCATGGTCCTCTCAATAGGGACCCTGAATTCTGCCTACACTGGCACCCCAGCTCCCTCTGTATGCCCTCCCCCACTCAGAGGTGTGACCTTCATGACACTGTGGTCTCTCCACCAGGCTTCCTACTCATTCTGGCTTCATGACTCCCTCTGCTTTCTCCTGCTCTGGAAGGCTCTTCTTTTGAAACCTTCTAGATACTAACAGCCCTCTCTACAAGAATGATGCATGGTGTGCTTCAGGCCTCTTGCCCACACCAACATCCCCATCTGCCCTGCAAATCTGCATGCCTGGCCACCCCCTAGAGCATGCAGTGGTTTGTCTCTGAACTCTGGAGTGTTTAGAGGGTACTTGGTCATTTTCACTGTAGCTACTGCTAAGAGAATCTCTTTGTCTATGGTATTCTACAGTTTAACAGAGATGTATCTAACCCCCTTCCACCCTATTAGGTTCTTCAGGAACTTCCAAATACAAGAATCCTTTATAATACCTAATTATAATATAATACCTTTAATCAAATCTAGAATATTTTCACTCATTTTCTCTTTAAACACTACTTCTTCCTAATTGTCCCTACCCTTTTCTGTACTCTTATTAAACATATGTTAGTTCTCTTCATTCTAACCTGCATCTCCTTAACTTCTTTTTCCTATTACCTATTTACCCTTCCATGTTGGTAATTTCCTCAGATATACTTTCTACTTTCCCTAATTCTCTCTTCCAAGGTATCTAATCTGGAATTTAATCCACCCATTGAGTTTCTAAATACATGACTGTAGTTTACATTTCCAGAACTTCTATTTGATTCATTTTCAATTTTTCCTGTTCTTTTTTCATAGTTTCTTATTCTTTTATCTTTTATTAAAGTCCTTTCATAGTTCTGTGATCATTTTAAATGCACAAATGCTGCAGTTTCTATACATAAATTCTATCATTTAAATTTCCTGCTATTTGTTGTGTCTGCTAATTCTCATGGTGAATTTTTTCCTCAATTGCTTTATAATTTTTCATTGTATATTTTTCTTCAAGAAGGATTACTCTGTAAAAATCCTGTGTCATAGTTGAGACTGCATTCTTCAGAAGAAAAATTTGACTTTCTGAAAAATGTCACAACCATTTTTATGTTAATTTTTCACCACGGAATTCTCAAACCATGCAGACAGTAAAAAGTACAATCTCTTACCCAAGTGAGAAAATGTCCATGGTTAAATTTATCCAAAGAAACTGTTCCCACTCAAATTCCAAGCTGACCAGCAAGGTTCCTTGTTATCTCATTGTACCAATGGGCCATTTTTGTCCTGTCTGCCCTTTCTCTAAAATGATAGCCCTTGAAGAGTTAGGCCTAATACAGCAGCCTCACTTACAATCCTTTGTCTCATGAGGGCTCATATTTCTCTTGTCCTAGTGTACACACCTAACACCCTAGGTTACTAAAACTGACAACCTCTCACTTAGGATGTCCACAGTCCAAAGGTATCAACTCACTTTTTAATAGTTCTCTTGGTATCCTGTGTCTTCTCTTACTTTAATCTAAGCCATCTATACCTTCAAAAGAATGTTGTCTGTTTATAAACTGGTATTTTGAAGTGTTTTAGTTAGAAGCGTTTCAGGTTATCAATTCTACCATGCTTCCTGATATAAAGGTATGACTATTATTTTAAAATATGTTTCCCATAGTAAAATGTAGGTTGTCCTCATTCTGACACAAGCAGTTGTAAAAATGCTGTAATATAACCAAAATTACAACTGACAAAAGAGAAATGTAATTTTCCTATTGATCATTCTTTGTTTCCCAAAGTGCTAAAAGTTTAAGGACAGAGAACATGTTTTTGTTTGAGTCTTCTGAGTCATATTAATTAGTCAGTGTTTTCAAAGTGCTTTTTGAGATGAAACCATTATTCATGAGCAAACCCAAGATTTTTGTTATCATAATGATAGCTCCTTTTAAAGATGCTAATTGGCCCACCTGCCATGAAAGAACAGTTTCACCTTTGCATTAATGACTGAACACAACATACCTAGGTATCCTACTTATGAATTCATAAGTGAAGACTTCATAGGCAAAATATGTATGATTATACTGTTACCAGAGCAATGAAAATTCACTGCAAGAAAATGAACATTTTGGCAATGCTGTACACCTCCTGAAAATAGAATGTTGCTTGTGTGAGAGCCGCAAGAGAAAACCCATTATTCTCATTGTTTCCATATCATTGTTTCTATATATATGAAAAATATTTCCATATTTGTAAGCAGACTCTACCTTATTGAAGTAGTTCATTCTCAACACCTGTTCTATGAATATTGTTTAATGCCATTTCTATTCTATTTCAATAGAGGAGAAAGAACTATTAAATAGTATTTTCAGCATTTAAAAAAAAGTAACAGTAACAAATTACTAAATAGTAACATGAAGAAGCTTTCTCTCAAATTCTTTTCTAACATGCAAAGAGAGAATGTTATGCTCTATATGTTATCCAAATATTCTCTAGCATTTTTTTTCAAAATTATATTTTTAGCCACACTGTATTTCATTGGATATCAAATGTTTGATATGGCATTTGAACTGACTTAATTTTTTCCCAAGGGCTAAAATGATTTTTTTAAACCTTCTCTACAGAAACAAAACTATTTGGAAGGCAACATTAATAGCCCTCTCATCTGAGAAAAGTGAGAGGGCTATAAAAATCTAGCATACAGAGCCAAGTACACTGCAGCTCTTGTAAACCTTAAATCTAAAAATAAACTTTTTCATGACACTTGTTTGAAAAAAGAGTTGTTCTAAGAGAATATTCTAGAAATAAATTTAATCCAAATGTCTCATTTTAAAAAAATTAGTTTTGAAGCCTTTGTTCCATAATAAAAAACAGCCTGGTAGATGAGCAATTCACTAGTTGTCAAGTAGGTATTTGGGGATCGTAAGTTAACTCTTTCTTGGACCCAGGAGCCCTGGAATGGAATGATGTACTCATTTACTAAAATGGCACCTCAAGGTCAGAAGAGTTAAGGGAACACCTAAATCATTGCCAGCAACCAGACTCTATCTCAAGATAATCTGTCTGGTTCATATATAAAGTGAATCCAACTGAAATTTTTGAGAATCTGATGATATATAATGTTGAGAATCTAGCTTTTAAACAGAAATCTTTTTTTTTTTTTTTTAATTTCAAAAATTGATCAGACTGGCTTATGAGTTTCCATCCTACAGAAGCTACACTGGCTAAATAAGGAGTTTTACATATCTGGGCAAAGAAATTCTCAACCATCAGAGAAGTTAATTAGGTACATTTTGGGGAGCTGCAAGTATGTCTATAATTGAAGATTTGGATGTGTTTCGTGTTGGGTGTTGGGTACATGGGGGGTGAATATACATAGCTTCTGCAGTCAATAGTCCCAAATCAAGAGGGAAAGCAGACATCTAAATCTGTCTATTATAAATAATGTAATAAATAAAATGACAAAACATACTCCAAAGTGCCTTGATGGCAGAAAGGAGTGATCAATGCTACTTGGGAAGATCAGAGAGGTCTTCCACAGGAGGCATTTGCACTAAGATTGAAAGCTAAGGAGGAGTTTTGTAGGTAGACAAGGGGGACAAGAGGCATCCCTGCAGAAGTGTGAAATATGATGGTTTATTTGGAGAATTATTAACTTCAGTATGATTGGCACATTAAGTAAACCCAGGAAAACAGTGGGAATTGAGTTTCCAAAGACACACACCTACATATATTTATACTTTAGTATTTCAGCCATTTTTTAGAAAGTGCCCAAAGATCAGATTATGTTAAGGAGGATATACTTGCAATAAATTACTACAAATTTAGTGGCTAAAACAACACCCATTTATTACTTCACAGTTTGCATGAGTCAGGAGCCTAGGCATGGCTTAGCAGGGTCTTCTGCTCAAGGTCTACAAGGATACAGTCAAGATGTCTATTGGCTGTATTCTTACCTGGAGGCTTATGTGAGGAAAAATTCACTTCCAAGCTCTTTCAGGGTGTTGGAAGAAATAATTTCCCTGTGGTTTTAGGAGTGGCCGCTCTTTGCTGGCATAGCTAGAAGTCACCCTCACATCCTAGAGGCTGCCCATAGTGTGCAGCTTTCTCCTTCAGCGGTGTACAATATGGCAGTGTGCTTTTTTCAAGGTCAGTAAGAGAGTCTTTCTCTCCAGCCTGCTGAAACAAAGTCTTGCATAATGTAGTCTAATCAAGGGAGTGATAACCCATCACCACTCCCATGTTCTTAGTTGCAAGGAACCCATTAGTTCTTCCTACAATCAAGGGGAGGGAATGAATTCTAGAAGAGTGACTCATTGAGGGGTGTATCCGACTCAGGGGGCTTGAAAGAATCCTTCAATGGAATCGAATAGAAATTGGGTATGCAAACTATTTGATTATTATTTTCAATTGCTAATTTTGTAATGACTTATATTATAAAATTGGAGGTAAATTCCTTTGGGAAATGACTGGCCCTAAAATATAACATAGCACATAGAAACATAGCACATATTCTCAAATCAAAATAAAGATTTGATGAACTAACAGTGCTCAAAATAGTTCAGAAAAATTCACACACTAGAAATAGTATCAATTCTGTGTTTGACATAAGAAATATCTAAAGGAAATATTTAAAGGAAAGCAAAAAGGAGATAATGTCACATTAGATTCTATTATCACAACCCCTCCCATGGTCCACAGTAGAGAATCCAGCACTTTGTGGAAATTATCTGGCTTCTGGAAATGATCAGGAGTAGGTGAGGTATGACATAAAGCAAGAGAAGTAGCAATTCCAAAAGCAACAAGTGATTATGTAGGGTGACTTTACTGAAACTAGAGAAAAGAAAAACTTAAAAATTCCATTTATTCACTCAGCAAATATTGACACTTCTAACATGCCAGGCACTGTGGAAGGCACTGAGGACATGAAGCCAGTCAGGGCAGACTTAGTCCATGTCCTCAAGAGGTTCATGACCTTGTAAAGTGCAAGTATAAAGTGAGCTCCTCTGGTCTTGCTCTGTCCTTATGGTAGCCACTGGCCACATGTTGTTATCGAGTACTTAAAATGTGGCTAGTCAGAATTGAGAGATAAGTATAAGATATTCACTAGAATTCACAAATTTGCTACCAAAAATATATAGACTATTGTATCAGTAATCTGTATATTGATTAGATTAGGATAATAATCTTTGATGCATTGAGTTAAATAAATATACAGAATATATTCAAATTAATTTTATCTCTTTCTTTTCATGTGGCTCACATTTGTGACTTGCATTACATTTTTATGTTTTTTTATTGGACAGTCCTCTAGACTATGGGCTTCTCATTTCTATACACTTTGTGCCTAAGATGGTGCTTTCCACAAATTTATTCCATACCCCTCAGGAAGCAGAAAGGAAACAAAAAGGCCACCTGGAACTCTATAATACAGTAAAGGATACTTGTCAAACTATTTTTCTCTAAACACTGGTGTTCTTAGAACTAGACAGTGGTGACCCACCAGATAAAATACAATAATGGTCTCCCAGGTTTTGGGATTAGAAGAAGTCAAAATAATTTTCTTTTTGCTCATCTATTTCTCCAAAACCTTTGTTACCAGTTATTGCTTTTGTGCTGTAAAGTAAATAAATAAGAAGTTAGTATGATCAATGGAAAAACTGGAAACAACCCCCATCTACCAAATACTGAGAGCTTCCCTAGAAAACAGTTTTCCTGGTCCCTCTGTGACTTATATCCAGGACTTTTTCCATTTCAGTCCAGTTTGTGCTTGGTTTCTGACCTTTAATCTCGTGTCTTGTTTTGGATCCTCTTCTGCCCTTTGGTTTTTCTAGCTTTAATGTTTGATGCTATAGATGTTGGTTCTGTTTTCCTCTTCTGGCCTTGGGCAGGGGGAATCATATCCCAGTTTTGGCCTCTTAGTCTTCCCAGCTAATTCTAAATTATACTCACAGAAACATAAGGTTAGACTAAGGAGACATTATTGCTTTTAGCTCTTTGCCTTAGGCAGTATGAATCATTCCTAAGCATCTAAGAAAAGAGCGTCTTCTCCCATAATTCACTTGATACCACAGATGACATTGTCATACTCCCTACAAGGAGAGAGAAAATTTTCTCCCCAGAAATCCTTGGTGGTTAAGAGCTTTGGGAAGTTACTACTAAGAATCTAACAAGTTACCTGTTCTTCAGATTACTTGTCAGGAGAGTGGGATGCTGAGAGATAACATTTACATGATACAGAATGCATAAACTGAGACCTATAAGAAGTAGAACTTCACTTGTTTTCTTTAATTCAACTTAATTCTGATTCTCCTCCCCATCCTACGAGGCTGGCAGAATATCTCACCTCAGGCATTATTGGGGTCCCCTTTCTGTCCCAGGTTTGCACCAGATTATGGGATATATAAGTAATATCTAAAATACACACACACATAGAGGGAGAGACAGAGACAGAGGGAGAAGGAGGGGAGAGAGAGAAAGAGAGAGAGGAGATATTTTAATTTCTACTCTATATGAGGACCACTGATATCTCAGAATCCAAGCCCATAGTAGCCCCCCGGCCTCTGATGGCTGTTGACTTCTATGTCACTAATGGGGTCTGGGAACTCCTCCTAAAGCTGAAAACTTTCCCAATAGAGGTCCCACCCTCCTTAGGCATTCCTCATGGTTTTAACTTCTAAATTTGTGTCTCCTTTTCAGGGGCAGCCACAGAGCCGTATACAGTATACAGATCCCTATTGGTCTGGGGACACAAAAATCCCTGCCTCATTCCCCCTTCAGGAGAATCTCTCTCCATTTCCTTGACTTCAAAAGCCTTCACCCTCTCATCTCTTCCTCTGGGATATGATCTTTTTAAAATACCTACAGGATTTTTATAAGAGACAGAG
>RCUC01093442.1:0-16915 GCA_003697995.1 Taxidea taxus jeffersonii | reverse complement strand
TGCTGGTGCTGGCTGGCGACGGCTTCTCTCCACCCGAGGCCACTGAGGCTGCCAGCTTCCCTTGGATGGTGTAGACACGTTCATTCCAGGCCAGGGAGAGCTGTTGCCAGGTGGGCAGGCATATGTTTCTGCCTTGTCTCGCCGTCTCCAAAAGCCAGGGACCCAGGCCTTTTAATTCCTGTAAACCTCAGGCCTTCTGGTGGAGAGCGGTTTTCATGTTTGTGCCCTGATAGGCACTGTCTTTGTGCTGTCGGTGGTCTGTGAGCTGCCTGTCTTTGGGTTTACAGGCGCTCCATTGCAAATGCAAACATTTTCGATTTAGATTTTGGAAGAGGACATTTTAGTATCTTGCTAGCGATTTTATCTGGATTTATTCTTTGTAGCTTTCTGGTTTACTGGGGATACTTAGTTGTCTGTTGGTTTCTTTTTTTCTGTCTGTGTATGGGTGTGTATTTTCCCTCTTGTTCTTTTTTGTTGCCATACAGTGGTGATCCAGATGAAGACAGCTTGGATGGGTCTTGGATTTTTGGTGTCAGGCAGACTTACATGTATTGTGTTTTATCTGTCTCCCCTCACAATTATGTAAACACCCTGAGAACAGAGATTCTTGTCTATTTCCTGTTGTATACCCAGTGTCTGGCATCGTGTCAGGTACCCAGTAGGTGCTTAATAAATAAAGAATGCGAGTGAATGAATGAATAGGCTCTGATTCTCCTCCTGAGTTAGGAGCTCTGTGATTTTATGCAAGATATTTTTCACATATCCCATTTCTCAGTTTGTCACCTGCAAAATGGTTGTAAGATATATAAAACCATCTAGAAAGTACCTGGCATAGTCCCTTGTTCGATAAATGTTAGGAGCTCCCTCTTCTCTTGTTTGTCAGCCATAGGGTGACAAACTCTTCAAGGACAAGATCTAGTTTCATTCTCCATATCTGGGACCCAACACTGTCCCTATACGTAGTAGGCATTCGGTTACCATTTGTTGAATGAATGAATGCATGAATGAATGAAAGAATGAATGAGTTTAATTCTCCATGTGAATAAATGAGATTGTTGAAATCAAGCCAAGAGAAGATATCTTTCAATTGTTTCTCATTCTTGTATCTCAGTTTCCATGCAGGGGAAATGAACTAAGAATTCTCCACAAATCATCTGGATCTGTGGATTATGTAGGCCATTTGAAATGGAATTTTATCCTGGAATTTTCTTTTCAGCCCAAAAAAGACTATTCATAGGGTAAAACCCAGGTGATTTTCTGGCCATAATTCTTTATACACTTATAAGATTTTATGCTTTATATGTAATTTTTGCATATTTGTGATGTTAGGTTATTAAACCCACTCTGTGAGTTAAGTACACTTACTACTATTGCACCCATTCAGCAGGTAAGAAAACTGAGGCAGATCATGGAGATTTGCCAAAGTCAGACCATTGTTTAGTGGCATCCAAGTTAGAAACTGAATTTCCTTGCCCCAAACTCTTTTCACTAGATCATGCAGCTTTCATGATTATTGAGTTGAAAGGAGGATACAGGTGTTTTGTTCTCCTATTCACTTTGTCAATATTGCTTATTTGCAAAATCTCCTTGCCTCTCTTTTTTAATATGACCTGAAGTCTGTGTCTGCCATACCATTTACAAATTGCTCCATGCTGTATTTTTATTGTTATTTCTGACATGTAGTCAATTTCTTAGCTTGCAGCTCAACTAATCATGCTTGAGTAATTTTGAAGATAACTTTTGTTTAGTTGAAATTTGTAAGGTGTTGAAGAGTTGGTCTTCCAGGTTTCAGCACTACTTTCCCTAGATCTAACCCAGCTGAGAAATTCTATATTACCTACCATACCATGTTAAGGTATGGTTATTTCAGTGTTCAAGACTGTTATCATTAATTATATCTCTCTTTTGGCAAAATAGGAAGAGAAGAATCTTTTTGTTCCTGTCTCAGAATAAACTTTCCAAAAGATGTGTCTGTGCTGGGAAAATTTGAGACCTTTTCTTTTTTTTAAACCTCTGATAAAGTTACATGTAAACTGGACACAAATCAAAGGTGACATACAATTTATTTGCCATTGACCATCCTGATCCTGTCCACAGGGTGATAAATTAAGTACTTCTTCACTTAGTACTGGAGGTGTTCAGTGCAAACTTTTTTTGTTTGTTTTGTTTTCAGAGCAAACCTTTTAAAAGATGAGTTGGAGCATTTTTACAAAGGGCAGTTAATACAATATGGTAACCTACTGTGAAGACAATTACCAGAATGGAGATGAATATGATTCTTTTCTAATGCTGCTCTAGGTATGAGCATTTGGATGCAAGAAGTGTCCTCAAACTGTGGAACATTACATCAAGGGTATCCTTAGTTAATTGCTGAAGCATAGACAATTCCAAAATCTGGGTTCATGCATTTATTTATTGCACTGGACTGACAGCTTCCAGTGCTCAAGAGTGACTCATAACATTGCTGCTTTCAGATACCTCTGCGGCTGCTGTGACAGCTTCCATATCAAGAATGTGTTTTCATGACTTAAGTGCAAATCCTACCATGGCCTGCAAGTTCCTGCCTCATCTGGCACTTTCCCAACTTCACCTTGCTTTACTCTAAACTTTTCTCACTGCATTCTACATTGGTCTTTTTTCTTTTTCTTCCAATGCATCAAGCTAATTTCCATCAGAGGGTTTGTCTGTGCTGGCCCTTCTTGTCTGGAGTAATTTTCCCCTTGGTCTTCATATAGTCCATTGGTTCCTGAGCAGCGGTTATTTTGTCCCACAGGGGATATTTGGCAATGTTTAGAGATATTTTTGATTGTCATGACTTAGCGGTGGGGTTGCAACTAGAATCATGGGCAGAGGCTGGCTGAATATGGAATGCTGCTGAATATCCTATAATATACAGGATAACTCCCCATAACACAGAAATATCCAGTCCAAAATATCAATAATGTTGAGGCTGAGATACCTTGAGTTATAGCTGATCTTTCTCCATGTTCAAATGTTAGCTCAAATGTAACTTCTCCCTCAGACAGGGGCCTTCCCTACCACCTTCTCTAAAACAGCCTCTCTCCTATTACTTTGTTTTCTGTTCTCTATAACTCCAAGAATCATATGAGATTTTCTTTCCCTTTTTTTTTACTGTGTTATGTTAGTCACCATACAGTACATCATTAGTTTTTGATGTAGTGTTCCATGATTCATTGTTTGCATATAGTACCCAGTGCTCCGTGCAATACATGCCTTCCTTAATACCCATCACCAGGCTATCCTATCCTCCTCCCCTCCAAAATCCTAAGTTTGTTTCCCAGAGTCCATAGTCTCTCATGATTTGTCTCCCCCTCCAATTCCCCACCTTCATTTTTCCCTTCCTTCTCCTAATGTCCTCCATGCTATTCCTTATGTTCCATAAATAAGTGAAACCTTATGATAATTGACTTTCTCTGCTTGATCTATTTCACTTAGCATAATCTCCTCCAGTCCCATCCATGTTGATGCAAAATTTGGATATTCATCCTTTCTTATGGCTGAGTAATATTCCATCACATATATGTACCACATCTTCTTTATCCATTTGTCTATTGAGGGGCATCTTGGCTCTTTCTACAGGTTGGCTATTGTGGACATTGCTGCTATGAACATTGGCGTGTGTATGGTCCTTCTTTTCACTATATCTGTATCTTTGGGGTATACACCCAGTAGTGCAATTGCTAGGTCATAGGTAGCTCTATTTGTAATTTTTTGAGGAAACTCCACACTGTTTTCCAAAGTAGCTGCACCAATTTGCATTCCCACCAACAGTGTAAGAGGGTTCCCTTTTCTCCACAATCTCTCCAACATTTGTTGTTTCTTGCATTGTCAATTTTGCCATTCTAACTGGTGAAATGTGATATCTCAATGTGGTTTAGATTTGAATTTCCCTGATGGCCAATGATGATGAACATTTTTTCATGTGTCTGTTAGCCATTTGAATGTCTTCTTTGGAGAAGTGTCTGTTCATGTCTTCTGCCCATTTTTTGACTTGATTATTTGTTTTTTTTGGGTGTTGATTGAGAAGTTCTTTATAGATCTTGGATATCAGCCCTCTGTCTGTAGTGTCATTTGCAAATATCTTCTACTATTCCATGGGTTACCTCTTTGTTTTGTTGACTGTTTCCTTTGAGGTGCAGAAGCATTTGTCTTGATGAAGCCCCAAAAGTTTAGTTTTGCTTTTATTTCCCTTGCCTTTGGAGATGTGTCATGAAAGAAGCCACCTTCCCTTCACCCCTCCCTTTTATTATTTTTCATTATTTATTTATTGCTGGTTTTTTGTTTTTTTTTTTGTGGTGGCTTCCAATTGCTCTGAACTTTCCCAGGGTACACCTTGTCTGGATTGTGGTTAATACTTTCAGCTATACATCCCCTCAACCACAACTTAACAGAATGACTAGGAGGAGGAACTCCCAGCAAAGAAAAGACCCAGAGACAATGACCTCTTTCGCAAACCTAAATGATATGGATATAAGCAAGATGTCAGAAATAGACTTCAAGGTAACAGTTATGAAGACGATAGCTAGGCTGGAGAAAACTATTAATGGCAACATAGACTCTCTAAGGGCAGAAATGAGAGCTGATCTGGCAGAACTTAAAAATGCTATCAATGAGATCCAATCTAATCTAGATACTCTAAGTAAACAAGGCAGAAGAATGAACTAGTCTGGAAGACAAACTGATAGAAAAGAAAGAACAGGATGAGACCTGGAACAAACAGCTTAAAATCCATGAAAACAAAATTAGAGAAATAAATGATGCCACGAAACTTTCCAATGTCAGAATTATTGGGATCTCTGAGGGGGTGGAGAGAGAGAGAGGACTAGAAGATACATTTGAGCAAATCATAGCTGAGAATGTCCCAATCTGGGGAATGAAACAAGCATTCCTGTCCTTGGGAGGGGTCCTCCCAAGATCAAGGAGAATAGACCAACTCCCCAGCATGGAATAGTAAAACTCACAAATCTTAGAACCAAGGAAACCATCTTAAGGGCAGTTAGGGGGAAGAGATTCCTTAAGTACAGAGGGAGGATAATCAGAATAAAATCAGACCTGTCCATAGAGACCTGGCAAGCCAGAACAGCTGGCAAACATATTCAGGGTACTACATGAGAAGAGCATGCAGCCAAGAATTCTTTAGCTGGAAAGGCTGTCATTCAGAATGGATGGAGTGATAAGGAGCTCCTGGGACTGGCAGAAACAGAAAAAATATGTGACCACTAAGCCATCCCTGCAAGAAATATTAAGGGGGGTAGTATATAAAAGGAGATTTTCTTTCTTTATGTATTTATTTACTATTTTTTTTGTCTGCCTATATTCTCTAAAATGTAAAGTACACTGAAAAAAGGACCTTGTTTGTCTTGTTTACCACTGTCTTCCCAAAGCCCAGACAAGGCTTAACATTTAGCAGATGCTCAGTGCACATTTCTTGGAAGAAAAGAAGGAAGGAAGGAAGGAAGGATAAAGAGAAAGAAGAAAGAGAGAAAAAGAAAGAAAGAAAGAACTGAATGGATGGAAAGATGGACAGATGATAGATAATGAATAAAGAGACTGAAAAAACTTATAACATTAAAAATTCTTCCTTCTTTGTAATGATAGATATCAAAAATTTCTAATAGACAAACCCTATTTGACCAACACATGCCATTTTATTTTGTCACAAGAATACCACCGGTAATAGTTCCTGGTGGAAGTATGTACTATAAATGATCATCAGTATGATACCCAGTTTTCAGAAGAAGCTCACTGGGTCCATTAACACTTGTCTCCAGTCTGAAGGACTCATGGGTTTCATTAGTTTGTTAATAGCACAGCTGGAATCTAGGAGACTGATTGTGGGATCTGGTCATTTATATGAGTATTGATGTTTGTGATTGGGACAATCTTAAGATTCTTTTCCATGTATTTGTTCTGAGGATTATGGGATTTTCTTCATTTATTTTCTCAACTATGGCTGTTCTTAGTTTTCACTGCTTTGTTTGTATTGCTGCTGGTCATTGCTTACTGACCTCTTTTGATGATTACATGTTGAGAATGAACTTTTGAGGAACCTCTTTGTTTTTTGGTGTCTTTTATGAATAGTTCAATTAACAATAATTTTACATAAAAGAGAATTACAAAAAGTCACCTGGATTATCAATTGTGGAATAAAGTTAATGCAATGTAAAGTAGTTAGTGCTGATATTAGACTGAATGTAACTGAATCGATATTTTATAATTGGGAAGGCAGCTTGAGACAACAATGGTCTCACAATCATCATAATGATTTTGACTTGTCCTTGCCCCACAGGTGGGTAAGAGTGCCAAGCCACAGAGAGAGATTCCCTGGGTTTAATGGCAAATACGTTTACTCTACCATGGAAAACACATGTTTCATAAAGACATGACTTTATCGACTTTTCCTCTGGCTTCCTACTGAGCCTTTAAACTCTGGAACTTTCATCATGCTTCCATCCCCCACTCCCAGCCTCTGTCTTTATCCCCTAATTACATGAGCTTAACTTCCCCTGACCTACAGAGAGTCAAGAAAAATTGGCATATAAAGCTCTGTTGTGTTTTGGTCTGACCTATGGGTCCTTTAAATGAAGCCAGGGTACAGTGTGGGGGTTTGAGCTGTTAATGTCTGAATGCCCTTAAGAAGCATAAATCTCTCCAAACCCAAGGGGGACTTGAATGTGGTGATTTCCAACCTTCTTGGATTTGTGACACCTTATGGCTTGATTTGCTAACACCTTTTCCCTCCTTTTTAAAGTAACAGGTGTGGCATATGTTTATTTAAAAAATTAAAGTAAATAGTTATTTATACATTTTTGGTTTTATTTTGCTTAATTTTTGAGGGTGAGGGAAGAGAGAAGTACGTTGGGGCCTTTTTAATGTCCTCAATAGCTGGTTCCTTGGGGTTAGCTCAAATTTAACCCTCTCTTTATCCCTGACCCCATTACCATGATTCTAGCTAATTTAACCTTGCCCTCTTTGAACTGTTATTTGTACTCTCTTGTGTGACACTTGGCCATATGCTGTTCTCTATTGTTCTCTAACTGCTTCTAATATGTTTTAGGTCTCCAGTGATATCATTTGTCTCAGATCTGACTCATTTGTAAGCAGAGTAGATGCACAGTTAAAAAAAACCAAACAAACAATTGAGTACTTGGAGACATCCTTGGTTGGGAGTAGTGGTACAACTCATATTTGGAACATAAGATTCTTAGTATTCATTGAATAATTTCTAGAGAATAGGGAAGAAAATCTGCCCCATGATCAACTAAGGATGCCTCCCTATAAATTCTGTGGAAAGAGCAGTGGCAGCCCTACTATCAGACACTATGGATGTCTATTCTTTGTGCTCCTGGGTGGAAATCAAATTTTGTGAAATGGAATTCAAATAATTCCCTTTAAGAATGCCATGATGTAGCCAGGAACTCTTAGCTCATTATTCTAAGATTGGCTCTCCTCTTTGATAATGTAGGAAGAACAGCCATAGCCATCCTGGTTGACTTGGTATCTCACCAGTCATCTTACATGACCATGACTTTGGTCCCTCTTGCCTATTGTATCATTCCTTTCAGTGAGATGGGAACTGAGAGGAAGACCTTCTGCCAGCCATCTCATTCCTTAGATAGGGATTCCAAATAGTGTGGCTTTAGTTTCTCTTACATCTCTTCCAGTATTATAATTTTATATTCCATGTATTTCTTTGGTGCTTCTCTCAAGAGTCTTGAGATAAGCTCCTGAAAGTGAGGTTGGACCAAGAGATAAACAAGAAACATTTCATTATGTAGCTTGCTAAAATCTCTCTTTATATCTATAATAGATCAGTGATGTGGGTTTTAGTCACATCTCCCACCCTTCTTCTTTCAGGATGAACTTTCTGTGTAGGGATTCTCCCAATAGTTAAAGGGTAAGCATTTTATTTGCCCTTTCTTAAATCCTAATTCCAATGCTCCTGGAACCTCCCTATACTAGAAAGTTCATCAGATACCTTCCTACCCACAGTACTTCCTGAGAGAAACTTCCTTACTTTTTGTACCTCCCTCCAGTGGTCACAAATATCTAGATTAGAGATGGCTGTAAGACTCAAGGATAACCAATTAATAAATTTGCCAGTTACACAGGTTAGTGTGAAAAATGAGTTGAAGAGATGCATATCTCACTCTTAGGAGTTTGAACTGGGAAACTTGGAGAGCCCAGGGACACAATATGCCCCAAGCTAGAGCTACGGACATCCAGAATTACCTGCAAATAGAATTTAGAATGGAATAGAAACTATATGAGTACAAGGACTATCCAGTTGAGAGATGGGGAGAATTATGCAGAAGTGCAAAGAGTAGCTAAAATAATATGAAAAAGAGACCATTAGACCTGTGTGAAAGCCAGGGAAGGTATTCAGACCCTAGATATGACTCCATTCTTGATGGCTTCCCATTTCTATTTTACATATATACTTACAATGAACTCTCCTTCTCATGAGCTTACTCCTGATACCAAATCCTGACCCCACAATCACACAACATTAGTATGACATATAATTATTTTCTCCTGGGAAGTCCTTTGGTTTCTTATAATGGTGTGACTTGTAGGGGCTGACCTTGGCATGCTAGAGTTCTCCAAAGGGATGGGCCAATCAGATCACTGGCTCTAGGTATGTTTTAAAGCACATAAAACAATATTTTCATTTGAGTGAGCAATATCACTTTTTACTTGAGGGCATTATTAAGCCTCTCATGAAATTGCTTCAGCCACAGTCATAATTCTTATTCCTATTAATCACTTCTCCTCTCAGTGGTGTGGAGCCCAGCCTTGTGACTTACTTTGGCTGATGGAATACGGGTAGAAGTGGTAAAGTGCCAGTCTGAGACTAGAATTTAAAAGCGTTGTAAGCTTCCACATGTTCCTCTTGGACTTCTGCCATCACTAGGAAAAGAACATACCCTGGGAAGCTTACTAGTCCCAAAAGAATGAGAGACACATAGGGCAGATCAGCCCCAGTCATTGTAGCTGAATCGTAGACCTGTGAGCTGGTTAATAAATGCTTATTCTGGTTTGTTACTGAGATTTTATGATTGTTATGTAATCATAGCTGATTACTAATATCTGCCTTCTGGAACTTTCTCTTTCCTCTGACTATACTTCCTCTTGATTTTACCCTCCTCTTTGGCCACTTCTCAGTTTTCCTTATGATCCCCCCCTTCTTTTACCTGACCTTGAAGTGTTGGTATTATTCAAGCTTCTGGCCAAGCTCTCCTCTATTTTTTTTAATATACATTTTCTTTGAGTGATTTAAATACCTGTGACTTCAGTGCTCATTATAATCTGATGGATCTCATATTGTTTTTGGTCTGGACTTAGTCACTTTCAGATCCGTATGTATACAGACAACTATTGATCATCTCCTCCTAGATGCTTTGCAGGCTCCTTGAAATCAGCTTGTCTACGATGGAATTAATCTTCTTTTTCCCCCATCCTCAACTTGCTCCTCCTCCTAGATTTCTGACTTAACTAGCACTGTCCTTTGCTTAGCTGTCCAAACCTTGATTTTTCTTTCTTCCAGTCTTTCAGTTTTATACATAGGTGGTCACTAACTGTATAGATTTCTACCCAATAAATGTCACTGACCACTATGTTTCATTTACTGTATTCACAGCTCCATCAGACATCTATCCTCTCTCACAGAAACCACTTCCCAAGTGGTCTTGCTGCCTGTAGTGTGGACCTCTCACCATCCATCCTTTTGCTTTCTTGAAGTCCATTCTCTGACATTGCTTCCAAAGTCATATATGAGCACAGCAAATGTCTCCAGTGGTTTCTTTTTATACCCTTCAGGGTAAAGTCTAAACTTTTTAGCAAGGCATATAAATCCCTTCATGACCTGGCCTCCTCTACTTTTTACTATAATTTTTATTATAATTAGTATAAGTCACAGCTCTTGTCCTTGACTCTCAAGAGACTAACAAATACACAGGAAAGTACATGGATTATAAATACGAAGAAAGGAGCCAACAAGTACAGCGCGCTATACACATGGAAGGTGTGTATATATGCCATGATGGGGTAGGAGGAACAGAGGAGGCTTCCAGATCCTCCAAGCTAATCCAATGCCTGAAGGAAGAGGAAACATAAACCACACCAGGGGTGAGTGAAACAGGAAGAGGAAAAAAGTGGCCCAGGGAGAAGGATCTGCATGATCCAAGGCCTGGAAGCAAGCACCATGTGCCTGAAGAACTGAGGAAATCAGTCCAGTGAGGCATAAAGAACAGTGCTGACTTCAACTGCAGCTATGCTGGGTCTTATGAGCCATATTAAGGAGTCAGACTCTGTTAAAGCTGCAACTGACAAGCAAGATTAAAATGTTGATCAAGCAAAATAAGTTATATAATTACCTCGAAGAATATTTATTTTGGGGATTCTTGGAATAGACTTGATTACATCGTGGGTTTGCAGTTTTTTAGGGATTGCAGTATTGCTCTAAAATGAATTTTTATTGACTCTCAGAGCACAAAGGTGAAAGAAACCTCCAGAGGTCATTGATATTTTAGCCCTGCCTTTAGGCAGAACCATACATAAATCTTTCCAGACAGATGGGTGTTTGTTGGCAAAGGTATTCAGCCGCAAAGAAGTAATCGCTGCTTTTGTTGACAGATTTAGAGATGTTTTGCCAAACACTATCTTAAAATACTATGATTAGATGTAATTTTGCAAAAATGAGTCTATAATGGAGGTGATTCACTTGCCGTATCAGCTAAGGAGTATCTTCTATTTACAGTTTATTTAATTTACATTTGATTAATTTACACTGAGTGCAAGCAGTTACTCTATAATTATCTCCTCGCCTGCATCAGGATACATGCAACATTATGTTTGGAAAATTGTGAAGTCAGAAGATGTTAACATAGAAAACAAACATTAAGTAATCTCTTTCACCTACTTACCATCAAAGCAAACCTTTTATGACTTTAGATTCATGAAGGGTTTTTTAAATCTGTATTTCCCACGCATCCTAACAAAAAATTATTTACCTTCCATTTTCACAATTTAGCATCTAAACTGTCACAAACCATAATTTTCTGTTTGTTTAGTCCTGCTAACTTCACCATCATTAGGGAAAGCAGTTATTTAAGACATATCTTTTGGGAAGTCATATGCATGTATATCATATGAACTTCTCTTAGGCAAGAACTGTGTTCTCTTGAATCATTTATTCATTTAATTTTTAAAATATTTATTGTGTACTTTGGAAATTATGGTAGATGGCACTTAAACTTACATTTGACTCCAAACACTAAGCCAAGGGTTGGCAAACCATAGACGTTGGGCCAATCTGACCTGCTGCCTGTTTTGGTGTGGCCTTCAAGCAAAGAATGGTTTCATCATTGTTTTCAGTAGTTAAAAAACATTCAAAAGAAGAGTATTTCATGACACATAAATATTATATAAAATTTGAATTTCAGCATCCATAAATAGTTTTACTGGAACATAACATAACAGCATTTATTTTTTTACACATTATATAAGGGTGTTTTTGTGCTATAAGGGCACATTGAATAGTTGCAATGAGACTGTATGGTTCTCCATGCCTAAAAATATTTACAGTCTGGCTCTTTACAGAAAAAGTTTGCTGATCCCTAGTCTACAGTAATTGTGGTAATCTCATTTCCTCTGCGAGTGAATGGTTTGAGAATAAACATAAAACCTAATCCTGGGAAATGGAGTATGCTGAGGACTTCTGGGAGATGGTTCTGGCCACTCTAAAAAAGACAGGAAAAAATGCCTCCTTCTTCCTTGGTTATTGTTGTACCTGGATGAGAGGCCTGGAACTGTGGCAGCCATCTGATGCTCATGAAGACTCCATGTGAAGGCAAGGCCACCTCACTGAGATGGCAGCAGGAAGGTGGGAAGAGCCGGGTTCTTGATGTGATGTTGAATCATTGCACGAGCCCTGGATCCCATCCTGCCTCTGTATTTGGTGTTGTATGAGATGGCACAGTTCCTTAATGCTCAGCCAGTTTGATGTGGGGTTTTCTGTTCCTTGATGCCAAGGCTTCTTACATAGGTCTCTACAGCCCACCAGCCACTATACCAGGTGCTGGGAATATAGCATCAAAAAATAAAATAATACATAGTCCCTGTTCTCTACCAGCTCAGTTTAGTAGGGAGACCTCTCTAAGAAAAATGGGATAAGGAATATTTAAGGCTGTCTTGAGGAGTTGGGGTGAATTTCATAAATTCAGACAGTGATTTGGACTTCATCAGGCCAATTTACGGGGACTGACACTTCCAGGAAAGGAGGACATATAAGAAGACATAGAAGAGATGAAACAATATGGTGTTTGGGAGTAAACACAAGCAGTTTGGTATGGCTGAAGAGAGAAGGAGCAGGCAGAATTTCCCTAGCTCAGAACTTAGATGTGCTGTTGCAACAAACACTAGGAAAACTACTACTAGTACAAAAACAACTACAAAAGAATTGGCACAAGCAACAGATATTATTTATTGAGTAAAAACTAGATGAGGCATGTTTAATGTATTCTCTCATTTTCTTCAGGGAAGGTTCTATTTAGTTGTTTACATTTTAAAGTAATTTACCAAGGCACAGTGCATTTCGATGACTTGTCCAAGGTCACTTAGTGAATATGTATAGAGGTGTGAACAAAACTTTGATCCTACTGATTCCAAGCTGGAGTCCAGACTAGCATACCCAAAGCCTTAGAGATCCTGTGGGAGAATTTGGTCAAATCTTGAGGTATATTGCATATGCAGTGGATTCAGAGACCCTTGTGTACCTTGCACAATCATTGTAGCTCCATCAACTGCAATAACAGTTGAATTGCAAAGTTAAAAAAAAAAACTCTTAAAAGTACACATTTGGAAGTGAATATGGAAATTTTAGGCATGAACTTAGACTTACCACTTCTAATGTTCTTCATGACTGTGCCAAAGGGCAGTCCTGACAGTGTAGTCTGTACAATAGAGAATACTGTTTGTTTTTTTTTAATGCCAGTGTCTGTGTATTGTAATATCCAGTTGCAGTAAAAATATATGTTATTCTACCTGGTTACATTCTAAATATACATGTCCTAAAATCTAAAATGCAAATTTCCAATATGCTGCTTTATGAAGCAAAAATCTAAGGCGCAAGGAGAAGGAGGACGGTTGCGAGTTCAGAGGCAATGGCGAATGCTGGGTCAAATGAAAAGCAGAGCAAAGGCTGGGCTGTCAAATGCCTGGGTGTTGGAGGCAATTAAGAGAAGTGCTCCAAAAGTGGAGCTGATGGAAAAGGGAAGAGGATATGGGAGAGGCTCTGGGGTCCCATGGGAGTGCAGTGACAAAAAAGCATCAGGAAGGGAGGTGGTAGAAAGTGTAGGAGGTCACTTGTGGGTAGGTATGAAAAGAATGGGGTGGGTTTACAAGTGGAAAAGTCCAAGTGGGAGTGTGGGGGCAGGCTTCTGTGGCTGTGCAGAACCATTGTGACACACTTGGGCCATGGGTCAGAGGGCTTGCATTCCACTGCTAGCTCTGCCACTGCACCACCCAGAGAGGGTCACTACATCTCATAAGTCTTTGTTTCCTCATCTGTAAAATGGGAATAATCATAGAACCTACCTCAGGGGATAGTTAGGAGGATTAGATGAAGTCATCTGTGTTAAGCACCTAGCTTAAATGTAAGTGCAAGAGGCAGAATAAAAGGTTTGGTAATTATCAGCTGCATCGATATCATTATTATTATGTCTGGGAGGATAGAGCTCATCAGTCTTCCAAACTCCACACAGAATCTTCCTCATGAGGCAGAAAGCCGATGTCTGTCCAGCACAGCCATCTGTTGAATGAATGAATGGCTCTTACCATTGTTATCATTATTATTTTTTGGTTGGACCATTTCTGCAGTTGATTTACCCATCCTCTCGCAGGGTATACAGTGGTGAGAATTTTAATGCATGAGTGGTTTGGGCAACAGCCTCAAAATGTCTTATTTTTACTACGTATTATTATAGCATTACATTCATAGTTAGGGGTCAGCTGCCATTTCCTGAGGTTTATAACATGCCTGTTTTAATTAACATCAAGCTAAATTTTGGCATACAGGTGGTCAGCCCAGATGTGAATGTTATTTTTAAAAGTGCCTTATGGCTGTTAAATCTCTTTCTTTAAAATAGCAAAACATATATGAGTATGTGTGCTTGGTGGGGGAAGGGGCTGGAGAGTAGTAAAAATCTGAAATACTGATTATTTCAGTCCTTCTTAAGACAAGCTTCTATGATGAAAAGATTCCTTCAAAATTATTAAAATATGCTTTCATAGACCACAAACTAATAAATTGAATAGAAGCCAGAATAACAATAAAAATGAGGTGACCACACACTGGATAGATAAAAGAAAGTATGTAGAGGGCTGTATATACACTCTGCAGTTTAGAAAAATAAGCACAGAACAGGGATACTATGTCACAGGGACGCAGTTAATGGAGATGGGAGATGGGCATAGGATTTCTAATTTTTATTTAGAGATAAGATAGTCCTCAAATTTTTAGCTTATCTAAATAATATATCCTGGATATGTGTGTATACATAGTATACACACAAATACTTTTTCTCACATACACAAATCACACGTATAGATGCCGCACACACACACACATAAGCACATGTTATAAATTCAGTCACTAATAGATATGTTGATTTCTGGAAAATTAATTCACTCTCCTTGAGACTTATTCTTTTATTTCTAAACAAGGGTGCTGAGCTCAGTGACTCATGCAAATCATCACTGATAGCCCCTTCTTTATCCCCACATCCAGTTCACTGCCAGGTCTAGTTAATTTTACCTCCTACATACTTATCAAATCTTTCTACTTCTCTTTGTCTACCAATGCTTCATCTAAAGTTATTGCCATCTTTGTCTGGACCACTGCAGTAGCTTCCAGCCTGGCCTGAGTGCGTCTACTCTCGCAGGCATCCAAAGCTATTTTCCATACTAGTCCCAGAGTTATCTATTTAAAGTGAAATCCAAACATATTATGACTCTGGTTAGGACATTGGCCTTCCAGTCATTGCTCTCTGGATAAACACAAGAACCCTTCACCTTGGCCTTCAAAGGTCTGCAAAATCTGGGCCCTGCCTATTTCTCCTACATGACCTTCTGGTTTTCTACACTCTGAACATATTCCTTTACACTCTGAACATATTTCTTTATTTCCCACACTTCTTACTAACACAGAGCCTTTGCATAGGCAGTCCTTTTTACCTAAAATAGTCTTATCCTTTCTTTCCTTCTTTACCCAGTCAACTGAACCTATAATTCCTTAACTTGGGGACAGTCTTTCTCTCTACAGCAAAAAAGCATGACAAATGCAGGCGCCATTGGGGTGAGGCGCACACTGATTGTGTGATGGTGTAAATGACATATCCTGAGTTTCTTACAGATAGTATGTCTTGACGGGGGAGGGGGGGAATCAGAATCAATGACTGAATTTCTAACCATTATTCAAGAACACTGACTCCATAAAAATTCTAAGTTGTACATGCCTCTTCCTCCTCAGGATCCTATCTGATCTATAGGGTGAGGGAAATACTATTATCATTCCCATTCTGTGGTTGAGGAAACCGAGGCTAGGAAAAGCTGAATAACTAACCTAAACACATCTAATTGGCGACTGGTTGGCCTGGAATTCAAACACAAGCTCTGTTTGATTGTAGAATTATAGCTCATTCCTGTTCCTGGTCAGCTACCTTCATGTGGAAGAACAAAAAGTCACAAGCATAGGGTTTTAGATGCCAGTGCTAACAGCTGTCAAAATTCAACACAACTTTAGTGTCTAGCATTGTAAGTCAATTGTTTATCTGGTGTTAAAGGAAAACAATCCAATAAAACTTGACCCAATGACAGTGTATCACCATTAGCCTCTAAAGTCTTTTATATAACTGGATATTGCTGGTTTCCTCCCAATGGAACCTCCCAATGGAAGTTTTTTGATCCTTGGATGATACCCTGGAAATAGCAGAGTGAGCAAGCCCCACCCACAGAGAAGTTAACTTTGGCTTTCTTGCCATGTTTATGGCAAACATTCAGTGAGCCTGCTAGAATTAAATGGCAAAATTCATCACAACTAATTTCTGTTTGTCATCTATTAAGCTACATTGTTTTGTCCTCAACGTCAGGTTAAATAATGAACCTCTTGCAATGGGGTAAATTAACCTCCACTTTATGTTCATGTCATTGTCAATGGAAACATCACTTGCACACATGAAAAAGATTCATTAGTAACACGAATGCACAAGCTCCAATCTAGTAAAAGATAAGAGCGATTGAGACCTTGTCATAATGCACCGTCACAGAGCCTCTTGTTATTTATGATGCTTGCTATAATCTGTGGAGATTATTTTTGGCAATGGCAATTAGCCCACAGTTCATCGGGGCAGATATGGGGCTGAGTCTGCCTTTGACAGGTATGTTGCCCTGGCTTTGACGGGCTGTTATCCTTGAGAAATGTAATCCCGTCCACATGCTGCCGGGAGTTCATCTGGCTTTCTTGTCAGAGGAGGCTGGGGACGTAAGCTATGCATGGCCAGCTACTTCTAAATGCTCAGCTGTCTGACATGAGGACACTTCTCGTTCACATTGCTGCCTGATTCTGAAAGGTCACGGCCCTTGCTCATAGATAGGAACCGGCATCATCTGTCTTTTGCCTGATTTCATTCATACCTTGTCAAGGCAAACATTTCTCAGTTGTTCAGATCTTGGTTGTCTAAATGGTAATTTATTTGGATCCTTTCCTTCTCTTTTGTTTCACTTGTTCCTTTTGGCCATTGTACATTTTCTTTAGAAAGCAGATAAAAAGAATAATGATAATACATTCACATACTGGTGGGGATGTAAATTCGTACCCCCTTTTGGAAAAGCAGGT